>PVJA010008544.1:0-64083 GCA_004027025.1 Myocastor coypus | reverse complement strand
AAAAAAAAAAAATCCTTAATTACAATGCATGGAACGCAGAGCTAGATTGGTGAGATGAGCTTTAGGAGGCTTAGATTCAATAGCCTCCAACGTCACAAGCTTCACTGGTGGCACACTGCAATTGCAAAACCTTTGATTGTATATGTATCTGCTTCCTCTTAGTCCAAAGGGAAGTATATTCTTTCCTGTTTTTTTCTTTTTTCTTTCTTTCTTTCTTTTTTCTATGCAACATTAATAGGGAGGTGGGTCATGCCCACACACTGCACTCTATAGAATGATTGTGAGGACAATATGCAATATGTCAACTTTCAAAGAAAAAAAGGGGGAAAAGAAAAAAAAAAAGTAATGTGGATTTAGAAAGATTCATGTTTAGTTGTTTGATCAATCTTATATACCTATATGTATTAATCTAAACTGATCCGATGATGAAAATATGTAATATAACCATTGTTAAATTTAAACAATAAAAGAATTGGAAAATAAATAAATAAATAAATAAATAAATAAAAATCAGAACTGGGGATTGAACTCAGGCCCTTGCACTTGCCAGAGAAGAACTTATTCTCCTGAGCTACCTCTCAGCACCTTCACTACCTTCATCTTTATCTTGTTTTAAATTATAAATATCAGGAAGAAGCATTTAGTGTTTCTAAAACTGTTCTGTATGTTAAGCCAGGTGTGGCAGGGCACAGCTCAGCACTAGGGAAGCAGAGGCAGGAGGTGGTCATGAATTTGAGGCCATCCTGGGGTACATAGTCACCCTGAATTCTAAGCCGGGCTGAACTATTTACAAAGACTCAGCCTGAAACATTTATGAGATGGAGAAAGGGACTTGGTAAAGGTCATGTTTCCAAGGGACTGCAATCCATGTGCTACGGACAGTGTCATATTAGTATAAATTTGCACTGTTACTATTTAATGCTAAAAATAAGGAGTGAAGTGTCTAATTGGATAGGAAGGTGCAAAAAGACTTAAACCTCTTAACAGGATTCTCAGTTCTAAGTAAGAAAGAGCTGACTTCACAGCACAATTACCCTAAGATATGCTCCGAGAAAACTGTCTAGAGGATAGGTCAGTATTAGCATCCAGATACTTCTCACATCAGGAGACAAAGGCTCTGGGATGCATATAACTGAAAACATTTTTCCTCATTTATAAAGGCTGTCCAGATTATTTTTTCAATGAGCTAAAATAATGCAAACTGAAACAGAAAATGCCTTTGTTAATTGGTGAAGTTTATTATTTTTATTTTTGGATCAGTGGAAAAAAAAAAAAAAAGTTCACCCTGCTTTTCAAGAAGGTTTCTGTCTCCCTTTTTCACAGAGCAGGACTCATTCAGAGAGCAATGAAATTCAAGCCAATCCCCACAGCCCCTTCCAGGCCCGACTTTGCTACCTGTGAGAGACACCATTTTTTTCACTTGAATAATTTTGTATAAATAAACTCCGATTTTGCTAGCTAAGCACGTGGCCATCATGGAAAGCACACCGCATCCTGCAGTTGAAGCATTCAAAATGTAGTGTGTCGCAAAAACTTGAGGGCTGTTTCTGTCACAGCCGGTCACCCGATGCATAAAATTGTTGGGTCCGTAAGTCATTTTTCAGTGAACTCTAATGGAAACAAGGCTAGGTGGAGATTTTAATGAAAGATTCAAATTTCTTTCTTCCTTCCGTGAAATAAAACTCAACCAAAACGGCCTGTCGGTGATTAAAATTAACATGTTTTGAGAGAGAAAAATCTGTTTTCTAATATACTTCAAAATTCATAGACTTGCAAAAAATTCTGCAGATTGACAGACTTAAAAGCAGCCCACAGAATATGTGTGTCAATCAGACTATATGTCTAGCCACCTAAAATTTATTTACTTCATGTATTTTATTTTCACTTTAAGTTAAAAATTCAAAATATGTCCCTTGCTCTTTTCCTATGGATGTTATGTTTTCACACTCTTAGTAACAACCTGCCTCCTCACTAAAGTGGCTGACTTTAGTCACCACTAAAGTCATACTGACTCACAGTATGAACTGTAGGCTCAAGTTTCCTTTGCTAAGCCTTCATTAATAGAATTATGTGAGAGAGTTTTTAACACACATTAATTCTAAAACAGAAGGTAATTTCAGTTTTATGATTACTATACACCTTTATATGAAATAAATTCATTAAACATGTAGGATTTGTAGAAAGCAATCTACAACTTCTCATTTCAAAAAACGTGATAAAAGTGCACAAAATCAACAGTCTGTGTCTGCACTGCTCACATAATTCATTCACACATAATCTGCATATAAATATGTTACCGTCTCTCCTGTAAATGACTTAATGAGCAAAAAACAACAACGTTTGTCTTAAGTCTAGAGATGAGCAAGAGGATAAAGACGAGCTTTGCAGGCTGGATGCACCAAGTGATGTCATTTTCTTTGTATTTTCTATTAGTGCATGCCATGGAGCTTCTTTCCTTAAAAACTGCCACGTGAAAGACACAAACCGATGAGCAATAGCTGAGAATCCCCTCAGGACGCACAAGCATTGGCTAACTACGCTGCCTCATCATTTTTGAAACCTCATGGTTTAAAGCACCACTGACGCACCGGCCAACACCTGGTTGTGCAGTCTTAGAGCTGAGTCTGCTGAACTGGCCTTGTTACGTGGATCCAGTTATTCACGTAAAGTCATCCAAGAACTTTTATGGTCAAAGAGGGCCATGGTCATATTAGTTGGTGCTTGTTAGGTTCACTGGGACAGCTGTGAAGCTATATAGATGGACAAGTCTACTCAGTCTCTCAACTACTTAACCAGATTAGTTGACATTCTGGCATCGATCTACCAAGAGACAAATGATTAATCAGCCTGGGCCCTAGTAAGGTGGGGACTCAGCATACCACTTCTCCTGCATAGTATGGTCCAAGTAAAGTGTTATGGTATCCTAGATGCAAACGTTGGAGAAATAGACTCTTTCTCTTAATTGCTGAGTTAGAGAAACTACATTGCAAATAATGTAGGAAAGATGCAAGGGATTATTATACTCATCATACAAGCACCATGGCTACAATCACTATCAATTATACCAGGATCTGTACAGTTCTTACATATAAAGAACAAGAGTTTATATTAACAGAATATTTCTCACACATCTGACCTTAAATAATCAAAACACTGTTCAAACTTTTATCCACATCTTAACATCTCTCAAGGACCATTAAAAAATAGTAAGAAAAAAGCAAGATAAAGACACAAACTACATGGATTTCCTTTACTTTCACCTCACTCTACACAAGAACTTCTCAACGACTAACTTTGTTTTTTTTTTTTTTTTTTTGTCTTTTTGAGACAGGGTCTCCCTATGCAGTTGAGGCTGGCTGGCCTTGAGCTCACTTTTGTAGCCCAGGCTGGTCTCGAACTCGCACCGATCCTCCTGCCTCAGCCTCCCGAGTGCTGGGATTACAGGCGTGAGCCACCACGCCCGGCCTACGACTAACTTTGATTTTCCAGTCAGAAGATGAGATCTTAACTATGCTTTATCCTGGTTTTAAAGAAAAATAATTATTGGTTCAAAGGGGGTACTATTGCTTATGTTCTTGCAAGAACTATATTCCAAGCAAGATGTGATACCAAAATAATTCCATTATCTCAAACAGTCCATCTGTCCATCTTGGGACCATACAAGTTCCTCCAGAGACATTATGTGAGCACATTACTGGGGTCATATGTCAGAGTAGAAAAAATTGAAAACCTACATTTTCTGATACTGCAATAAAATACCTGAGGCAATCTATTTACCTAAGCAGTTGATTTTTCTCCCTGAGAGAACATGGCACTAGTAATAGCTCAGCTGTAGTGTGGTCTCAAGGCAGCTGTCATCCAGTGATGTCAGTGTGTGGGAGATGCTAGACTAGATGCCAAAGATGCTGGAGAGTTATCAGGCTTGCTCTTAGGACTACTGTATCTAGATGTCCTGCCAAACCTGGTGTGGCCATAGTTTTTCTAAAAGAGACTGAATATAGTGTGTGGTTGACTTGCAGTGCAATGCTGGGATTCAAGGTGCTGACATTAACGATGTGAGTCCTACCCTTGCCCTAGGGCACGTAGCTTATATACAATATGGAGGACAAGAAGGATTTTGTTTATTGCTTTCCATGACCATAAACTGTCACTCTATGCCATGCCGCCCTGCTTTGGACACAACTGATAGATACTAAACTGAAATCTCTACAAAGTAGCAGCTAAGTAAATTTATTTCCTTCTACTTTAGGTATCCGGTATTCTGTCATAGCAATAAGAAAGTAACACAATAGTCTTTTTGCAAGAAATACGTCAGAGATCTCATTAAAAACTACCTTATCTTTTCTGAGGGGACATCCCCATTGACTTTAGGACTTCTCACTGGGCTCCATCTCTTGACATCACCACCCAAGAGACCAAGCTTCCAAGGCATAGTACTATAGGAGACAGACCGCCCTACAGTATAGTATATACTATTCAGAATATCATATTTCATTGTATAGCAAGCTTGATTCAAAACATGAATGGTGACTTGTAACCATATATACAGAGCTAATATTCATAGACTATGTAGCAAAAGTACTGAATAACTTTTACTAGCTGAGGCTATGAAGAATTCAGGGGTATAATATTAATTTTAAAACTCATACAATTGAGAGAACTTCCCCCAAATAACAATGGAGTAAAAGCAGATTTTCCTTTATCATCTTCTCATCTCACTGTTCTTTGAGAAAACTCTCCGAAAACTTAAACAGCATCCAACTGGCTTGTTTACCTTCACTCTTTTCCCAAAACCATTTTGCTTCATCTGCTGCATTCTGTCACAGTGAAAGTGACATGGGGGTTTGGAACAGATTCACCGTGAGCAAACAGATGTCAGAGATGAGGTACATTGGATTTAACAGCCACTTAGGGGCCATGAGAGGAATGGCTTTTCCTGGGTGAGGCCTTATAGTAAACATCCAGAGGACTGATACCTGTTTCTTCCTCAGCTACATTGTATTAAATTTATTCCAATTTGTTGAGCAATAGTTTTGTGTTTAGTATGGACGACCCACAAATATCTTTATTTTAAAATGCACGTTTAGTGTATTATAGAAATTATTATACATTGAAATAGTTACTTCTTACCGGAAGCCATCTATAAATGTAAAATATTTAAAATATAGAATGTCTATATTTTGCATACATGAAGGGACTTACAGAGAAAAACAAACATATACATCTTATGTTTTCTAAGCATATGATAATATAGCAAAAGAGTACAGATATACTACGTTGTTGGTATTGACCTATTTTGTATGGTACCAATCATGGGGCACCATAATGAAATAATTACCAGGCTGGAGGGTAAAGGGGACATGGCTAGAGGTGGGTGATATGGTAGTTCTAGTACCCTTTCCAAAGATCACTGCTTCAAGTTAAGTAATGTGCATTTTATAAGATTAGTGTGAGAGACAAGGAAGCAAGAAAGAAAATCTTAACTGTGTCATCGTTTTCTTTAGATTTGTTTCAGTGAGTGTGTGTGTGTGTGTGTGTGTGTGTGTGTGTGTGTGTGTGTGGCTTTGCTGTCTACAATTTTGTCTTAGTAAGTGATTCTTTGACAATTAGATGGCTCTGAAAAGTATTTAGTGACCTGTAGTATGATGCTATTAACAACAGCTAGAGTGACACAAAAAAATCAATACAAATTTTGCTCACAATTAGCGAATAATTCAATGATTTCTGGCTGGCTCTCTAGAGAGGAGAGTCATAGAATCCTGAACTCAAGGAAAGATATTCGGGATTTATTTCTCTCATAAAGCTTATCTCACAAACCTGATGAATAAAGGCATAAGTCTAAATGAGTCAATGCCTTTGGGTAATTGCAGTTACAGACCCAATTACTGCATCTCATCCTCAGTAATTATTTCACCTATGCATTATATTAGACACAGCTTCAGCATGATAATATTTCGGTTTATAGTTCAAAGGAAAGCAATTCTTACGGTTAAAAGTAGCAATATTGCACTTCTGTTACTAAAGCAACTGCTGCTATTACATGCTAGCATACTTCCTTGAACAATTTTATAAGGTTTAATTTTAAATCTTTGGTTTTTTTTTTTTTTCCTAAAAATCTATTACAGAAATTCTAGGTACTCCAGTCACAAGATTAAGGGTAAACCACGTAGATATTTGGCTGAATTTGTAGACAAAGTTATGGACTTTCATACCTTGTTATATAAAAAAAATTAATGTTTTACTTTTACATAATGAGTTTGGGTCAAAACTCACTGTCAGGGACCATTTATGATTATTGCTGTCTAAAGATTCAGAATAGAAAGAAGAGCCCTTAACCATCGAGGAATGGGCATCTTTTATAGGAGCTTACTGCTCATATTATAGGAAATAGATTTTCTCTAAATTATAATTCCTTAAATTAGTGATATGTGACCATTATTTGATACCACATTTGTTCACATGACTATACAGATTATTGAAACACTGTTACTTTAATTTCAAAACTTCTCTTAAGCTAACAATAAAAAAATTATTTTCTTAAGGTGTCTTTACTCAGAAAATGGCCTCTGAAAACGGAGGTGAGGTGTCCATCTCTGTATTCTTGCATCCGTCCGACCTTGAAGATGCTAAGTTGTCTCAACTCTAACAAAAGCTATATCAAATCACAAGGTGCAAGACGTCAAGATATGGCAGGAAATGTCACCAAAAGGTGGAGCATGCCAATCACTTCTAATTTCGTTGCCAGAAATTATGCATTATAAAACCAAACCAGCCAGGTTTTGGAAATGCAAGGTACTGTTGACGTGTGCCCCCAGGACTCAGTCCCCGCAGGCCTTGTGCATTCTCCATGGAGGTGACAACCCTGCACACGTGCCGACAAACGCTCACGGATGAACTGCTTGGATACTTAGCCTCGCCACACTTTATACACAGTGTGTCACCGACATAAAGGCTTTTCCTCATTCCCTCGGGCTGCAGTGAATACTTGGACTTTTCCTGGTTAGGGTCACCTCTTCCCCACACATGGAATTATGTTAAATTCACCCAGATATCTCACTTTACAAGCAGTGATTCTATATAGAAAACCCAAAGATATTAATTGAACAACCGCAACCAATATATTTACATTTTTGCTTTAATATTTTTCAGAATGGTGAAATACTGGTACCAATTAAATGCCTCTAGGCAAATATAACTTCTCTGTCAAAGGAAGGACCAATAAACCCCACCAGAAAATTCTAGTAAAAGGTGTGACTGAGAAAAGGCATAGAGGATATTGCAATGGAGATGTATGTTCATAGAGACAGTCCAGGCACTGAGATGTGACTGTTCCATATTTACATGGCTACTCACCAGACTAAGTGCATAACTCTATGTTAAAATTTAACAAACACAATAAACAGATATATTCCTCTAAAATTTGATTTTCTGTCCTAAATAGGAAAACTAGCCTTCTAATTAGATATATAAAGACATAATCCTAAATAGATTCATGCAAATATATGTGCAGCAAGAGAAGTCCTCAACATTGAAATTCTACTCAGGAGCATATTCTAAATATCCTTTACAGAGTTTTAGAGAGGAAGATTGGGTAAGTATAAAATTGAAGATCACACACACAAGCACAGAGAAGTGGGAAATTAATGCAAAATTATCAGAAAGAAAAGATTTGAGAATAATTTGGGACATTATCTGCTTAATTGTGAGTGATTCTGCATAAGATGGCACACTCAGATTTTAGAAGGCTGTCAAGTTTGTTACGGTGATTAAAAAAAAAAAAGAGGTTCAAGGATAGGAAAGAGCGCCCCGCCAGGGAAATCGTGGCTTTATCGTTCCGTCAGCCTTGCTGCCCGTCTGTCTGCTGGGACTCAGCTACTACTTGCATGGTGGACAGACAGAAGAATAAAATTAGACATCTATATCATTTTTGTTAAGATGAGTTGCGGATAAGATGTTAAATTACACACTGTGTAGATTGATTGTTTTGGTAAGGATATAGTAATATGATTTGAAGTGACAAAGAAGTGAATTACAGCACTTTTTCTCATATTTCTCTATTATTTTATGCAATTTTAGTACATATGTCTTGCTTCCAAAACCAAAACCGTAAAGCACTTGCATTTATTCTCCAGTACTCTGACATAGCATTGCATGGTACTGACAACAATTTAATGGTATAGAGTTTAGCAGAACTATAGTATTCAGATTTGGAAATGAATCATATTTGATTATTTTATGTCCCAATGTATGTAAATGACATAATCACATTCATCCAAGATCTTAATATGCAGGCATCTATGATCTAAGATTTTAAGGGAGGATAAACTGGTGTCAAGGAGTATTTCCTCTGAGTCTATTTCCTCTTCCATTAAAAATAGGTAGTAATAATAATAATAATAATAATAATAATAACGACGACACCAACAACAACTATCCTTAAGTGCCTGCCTAGCAGGTGCAAAGTCCTAAGCTCGATCTCCAGTACCAGTGGTAGTAGCAGTAGTGGTAATAATAATAACAATAATAATAATTATCCTGTCATATGTTTCATAACACTGATAAGAAAATTATTTAAAATAATGTGTAAACAGTGTTCTATAAACTCTTAAGCACACAATGTAAGTAAAACTATTATAAAAGCTTCCTTTACATTCATTGTTCTTCTAACTGTATCTAAATAAATCCTAGTGTCCCACAGACATGTGAAGGGTTGCAGTATTAGATTGAATTTTATTTGAATTGTGATTTTAAAATATTAAAATATCAATGCCCAAAATACATTGTAATCCACGTCTATTTCCTAGGAACCATCTAGGGGTTCTGTTTGTCCCAGTGTCCAGCTTTGCCTGTAAGTTCAAGTGCTCATTATTGCTAATGCTCCCGTCAGCATTGCAAGGTTTGCACAATGCTTTTCGATGTCTCATACAGACAGTCGCACAGACACACTAAGCACAGTGGGCTTTGAGTTTAGGACTTTTTGCAAAGGCCGTCTGTTTTCTTGAAAGACAAGACAAAAGAAGAGCACAGGTAGGAACCCTGGGCGAGGCAGTCCACAGGCAGGGACCCCTGCTCATTGGTCAGCACGGGCGAAGGTGCTAGCACTGATGAATGCCTCCCGAGGTCAAGTCATGCCCCCATGATGCCGTGCTAAGGATGGCTTTGGTCTCGTGGTTTGGGATGCTTATGCCAGACGTACATTTATTTGTTTGTTTGTTTGTAATATCTGTAGTATAGGTCTACAGGGTCTCACTACACAGATTAGACTCATAGCGATCCTCCTGTTTTCAGCCTCCCAGGAGCTGGAAGTACAGATGCATGCACACCAAGGCCAGTCTCAGCCACCATCTCAGCGCACCCCGGGGGCGGGCCAGCACCGCATACTGGGGAATCAACCTGGGCCGCTGCACTCTGCCTGAGCAGGTGCCTTACAATGACCGGCTGAGCCCTTAGGTGGGGCTGGCGCAGCATATCTTGCTGCGGATTGAACTGCGATCTCTGTGGTTGCCTAAGCTTTCCTAAGCAGGCACTTTAGACCGCTGAGCCATGTCACGGGCCCCACCTCTATATTAATGTATTTTTACACAGGGTTTAATTCTGCTTTATATAGTGTAGCTCCGCCCCTAAAAACATTTTCCATCTGCTCATTTAAAAAGTTAAAAGACCATATCCCTTCCCACCAGTGTGCCTCGTACAAAGGCCCTGCTTCATCTTCCAACTGCGAGAAGACCTTGCAACAGGTTGGGGTGGCGCATTTCACAGGAACCTTACTGCCTCCCTAACACTTAGGAAATGACTCTCGATGCGTGTAAGCCTCAGAAAAGGAAGTTAACGTTTTCTTTTCCATATTGATAAGAATCAGGAAAACAGACTACTCTTGATACATGTGCTTTTTGATTTACTGAACAGAATAATAACTCGAAATAGCATTCCTCTCCTGTTTTCAGCCATAGATCCCCAAATTCAATTTTGCAATTTATAAACCAGCAGTTTGTTGTCTAGAAAGGACACAAAGTCACCGGGAAAACCTTGACTGAAGACGTTTATCTCGCAGCGTCTCCTCTGGGTGGCCATTTTTCTTCATTGTGATCCCAGAGGGCTCTTCCTCAAAAGTCCTTCAGAACACTGACTCCTCTGAAGCGTTACTCGTTTTATAAAGGAAACTTTTTTTTTTTTTTTTTTTTTTAATTGGGGCATGCAAACACAGTTTTATCAGTGTTGCTTATTTTTAAATTGTTTTAAGTTTAGCTTTAAAGTATTACTCTACAACAAAATTTAGTAAAAAAAATTGCTGCCTTTAGCAAAACAATTTTTCTACATATAATTTCCTGAATATTTAAGTATAAAATGTATTCATATAGTTACATTCATACATATATACACAACCACACACATTTTTAATGAAACAATAATATCTCAACCTACCCTCGTTTGAAACAACACTCCCAAGTGATAGCATTCTTGGCAAAGCATCCTAGGTTGACTTGGACTGTAGTTCTTGGATTAGAGCTGTGGATACAATGGCCTAACCAAAGAGGGCCGAAGGGAGCCGCTCAACTGCAAAATGAGCTGGGTGAGGAAAGGCCCAGCAGGTGGAAGACATGTCCGCAGGCGGGGCACCTCTGAGGACACGCCCAGAGGCGGGGCACCTCTGAGGACACGCCCGCATGTGTGGGCACCTCTGAGGACATGCCCGCAGGTGTAGGCACCTCTGAGGACACGCCCGCAGGTGGGGCACTGAGGACACGCCCGCAGGTGTGGGCACCTCTGAGGACACGCCCGCAGGTGTGGGCACCTCTGAGGACACGCCCAGAGGCGGGGCACCTCTGAGGACACGCCCGCAGGTGTGGGCACCTCTGAGGACACGCCCGCAGGTGTGGGCACCTCTGAGGACACGCCCGCAGGTGTGGGCACCTCTGAGGACATGCCCGCATGTGTGGGCACCTCTGAGGACACGCCCGCAGGTGTAGGCACCTCTGAGGACACGCCCGCAGGCGGGGCACCTCTGAGGACACGCCCGCATGTGTGGGCACCTCTGAGGACACGCCCAGAGGCGGGGCACCTCTGAGGACACGCCCGCAGGTGTGGGCACCTCTGAGGACACGCCCGCAGGTGTGGGCACCTCTGAGGACACGCCCGCAGGCGGGGCACCTCTGAGGACACGCTGCAGGTGTGGGAACCTCTGAGGACACGCCCAGAGGCGGGGCACCTCTGAGGACACGCCCAGAGGCGGGGCACCTCTGAGGACACGCCCGCAGGTGTGGGCACCTCTGAGGACACGCCCGCAGGTGTGGGCACCTCTGAGGACACGCCCGCAGGTGTGGGCACCTCTGAGGACACGCCCGCAGGCGGGGCACCTCTGAGGACACGCCCGCAGGCACAGGCACCTCTGAACGGCACCCTCTCCTGGTGTGCCCAACAGTCCCTCGCTATCCCACAGTTCGGCCTTGGTGAACTCAGCGTTTCTTGGGGTATCAAATAGTATTAATCGAGATTATCTATCACAAATGCTTCACCCTGTCGCGAGAGTTTTGCAAGACTGCACAGGGCACGTATGTTGTCCAGATGATATATGCTTTCAAGTTTAGAAAATGGTTAAGAACGTTCGAAGTGTTTCTTAAAGTGTGGGAAAGGCTTATGAGAGTGTGAGACATGCTTAGAAAGCCATAAAATACATATAAACACTATCATAAATCGAGCGTCGCTGCGTCGCTGACGTTCCCTCATTGCAGAGCTATCTGCAGCGTAACCTCCGCCGTAACAGAGGGTCCACAGCACTCGCTCTCCTCCTCGGCACTGTCTTTCCCTACACGAGATGCAGTACTGCCGGAACGAGCCTCCTGGGCTTTGGCACGTTTATGGAGGCAACAAAACAGCAGGAGGAAAGGGCACACCTGAGACAGGGCAGCGAAGACCCCGAGGTTCCGGCCCTAAGCACTCCGCCTTGGCGCTCAGCCTGCTAGTCCCTGTCCCATCTCTCCGGAGCACTCGAGGGGAAGCGGGCAGAAGCCAGCTGGATCTCGGGGTAACAGCAGAAGAGCAGCCTGGTGAAAGCAGCCGAGGGTCTGTGCTTGCTTCACTGCATGGAGCTACAGAAACCTGAGCCCTCCTGGGGACTCAGCACCGTAGGACAGTCTATGGAAGGAGAGCGCACGGGAAGGACTGGCGGAGGTTGCTACGTTTTATCCTGTCTCCAACAATAGCTTTCATGCAGCATCTCAGGGGCCACACATGTGGGGTAAAATATGTAACCAGTAGACGTCACAAAAAGGAGAGCCTTGTGAGTTGCAATGTAAAACAAATATGTATTACTGTAAATGAAAGCGTTCTACATTTGTTTTAAACATATCACTTTTATTTAGGTTAGATTTTCAAGTCTTCAGTGAATTGGGCTAGTCAGCACACAAAAGGAATAGAAATTGGGACCTGCCAGGAATTGGTGTGAAAAATCTGGATGTAGTACTAAACTCAATTAATCTTTATAGAAAACCAGTCTTCTAGGCTGGCCAAATAGCTCAGTGGATTAAAGCACCTGCAAGCAGTCACCGGAACCTGTTATGCCGGTCCTGTCCTCCGGGCACACTGAGATGGCAGTTGAGACTGGGTGTGGTGGCACACGCCTGTAACCCCAGCTCTTGGGAGGCTGTAAACAAACAGATCACTATGAGTCCAGTCTAGTAGTGAGACCCTGAGCACCCTGTAAACCCTTCTCTAAAAAGATACAAAACAGACAAAGTCGTGTGTGTGTGTGTGTGTGTGTGTGTGTGTGTGTGTGTGCAGGGTCTCACTAGGCAGCTCGGACTTGTAGTGATCCTTCTGTTTTCAGACTCCCCAGCCCTGGGATTACAGATTCACAAGCATGCGCCCCCATGTCCAGACTCAATCCCTGGCTCAGTACCCTTGGCAGCACGGCGGGCATGGCATGTGGTGCCAGGGACCCAACTGTGGCCCCTGTGCTTGCCTAGGAAAGTGCTTAGTTCGCTAAGCTAAATCACCAGCCTTGAGAACCAGTCTTTTTTTACTAACCAAAATTATATAAATACATTTCACATTTAAAGTTAAGTTTCAAATTATCACAATAAAGAAGTAATATTAGCAATTTTCATTATTTTGAACAATGTCTCATTGCTATCCTATATAGTAGGCAAGCACAGTTTTATGTTACAGCTACGTTTACATTCTTTGTCTCTCTGCTTTTCAACCTATACATCATAGCTATCTTCTGATAAAGAAAATTTCCATTTCTGTGTGCACAACCTTCTGCTACACCATTCCTTCAGTAACCCTTCCCCAGCTGCTGTCTGGACCAGTACACACCATAAGTGTGCCTGACCCAGTTCAGTCAGATGATAATGTACGATTCACGTGAGGGGGGAAAGCCTTCTCTCTTTTCCACACTTACATTGGATATCAACATTCCTAACTTATATGCCATGATGACACAAAATTACACAACTTCATAAAATACATATTCAGTGCATGGAAGAATCTTGTGACTTTTACTCTTCAATGTATATAGTCCTCATATTTTCATATATTTCCTTATCATAATGTTCAGCTTCTGAACAAATCTTAGGCTGTTCAATAAAGCGTTGAGTAAAGATTCTAGAAAAAAATGTCTACTATTTTTGGTGACATTGACTATTACTTATTCCTGTTTTTAAGTTGATAGATATCTGATAGTGGAAAATAAAAGGTTTTCGCCTATGAAAGATTTTACAAAAGTAGCTATGCAGCCATTTATTTGTAACTGTAGGAATTTTTAAAATATATAATATTCATTGGTATTTTGTATTTTTGTGGACTTCAAGTATTATGGCTTATTATTTTAAATTTCCCTTGAACTTAGGAGGGCTGTGTGTGTGTGTGTGTGTGTGTGTGTGTGTGTGTGTGTGCATGCGAGAAAGGGAGAGAGCCTCATTGTGTAATCCAGCCTGATCTCAAGCTCACAGAAATTCTCTTCTCTCAGCCATGCAAGTGCTGGTACTACAGGCCTGAGCTACAAAGCCTGACAAAGTTTATTTTACATGACTCTGACATGACAGAACACTGTAGATTTAATACGTCTATATGTAAAGCTATCTGAAATGCTATTTCATTTTTTCTTACAAAGCCAGTATGAATTATGCACTTCTCTACAATAGCTACATAGGAAGAAATCATCCACAAAAGCACTACCAATCTGGAGTGGTTGCAATGTGAAAAGCTATTAAATGTATATATTTTCACATGTATTCAAAATAAATGATAAGCCGGGCATGGTGGCGCACGCACTTGGGAGGCTGAGGCAGGAGGATCAGTGCGAGTTCGAGGCCAGCCTAGGCTACAAAAGTGAATTCAAGGCCAGCCTGAAATACATAGTGAGACCCTGTCTCAAAAAGACAAAAAAAAAAAAAGATAGTATTAAAGTCTATATGGTATTGTTTACATACTTCCAGTAAGACACACACACGCATTTGTGTGTGTGTGGCCTTCCTTTTTCAGGTAGATAGCCTGTACCCTAAAGGGCCTTCAGGGTCCTAGGCACAATTACTGTTCTTCTTGAGCTGCAGATACGCCCTCTATACATATTGGAATATATTTAATACCTGATATGATAAAGTCTTCAGTCTGAAATGTGTCGGCATCAATTTGAGGCACTACATTCAGAGAGGACTGCTAGCCTGTGCCCTGAAAGCAGAGCCTCTTAAGATATACAGGAAAACTGATCAGCCCCCCGCTGCCCTGTTAATCCTTGCTGCCGCTGCAGTTTTCTGAGACCCCTCAGGAGCCAAACCCGCCTTTCTTTCTCTCTTATTCAGTGTCTTACTATTTCCCGATAGACAAACTTATCAATCATGGTAGTTACAGGAAGTGAGAGAGACAGAATTAGAAACAGAGGAAGAGAACAAGAGACAGAAGCTAACTCGGCTTTGGTAGACCAATCATGTGGATCGGAGCTGAAGAATGCATGGTGAAAGGTCTGCCGGGAAGCGGGCCGCATCACACGTTGTGTGAATTGCCTTGGCCCACATGCGCATGAAAACCCAAATCTGACACTGCTCTCAATTGCAATGAAGTGCCTCTTTTTTTTTTTTTTTGCGGAACTGGAGATCGAACTCAGGATCTTGCACTTGCCAGGCAGGTACTTGTGCCCTTGAGCTATTTCTCCAGCCCCGAAGTGCATCTTTTGATGTAACAGTACTGCAGTACTTTATTTGGCCTTGGATATTATAATGTCTAGGCTGTGAAGTGATACAGGTTTTGTGCCCACATTCTAAGATCAAGAATCTAGAGGCTGGAGGAAAATGGAAATGGAGAGGACTGTTAACTTGTCCTGTAGACATTTTTTCAGAGGCATTGTTTTTCAAACAGCGTTTTGATCACCAGTTTAAGAAAGTTAACCAATTCTTCTATTAGACTTGTGAAAAATGTCAAATTCATGCCCTAGTTGTAAAGTTGTGATGCATGGTAAGACATGTGCGAGGTGTTTTCCATAGAAAGCTCAGATGCTTCCCTGCTGCATGAAAAACCTTTTTAATGTAAGGGTAAACAGAAAACTACAATTTTCGGTTCAGTTTGGGGGAGAGAGCTCAGCAGTCTAAGCAACTGCCTGGCAAGTGCAAGGACATGGGTGAAATCCCTGGTGCCACATGCCGTACTGTCCCAAGGCTGGGCATGTTGGCACATGCCTGTAACCCGAGCTCTGGAGATTGTCATACAGGAAGATCACTAGAGTGTGCATGCATAGTGAGACCCTGCACCACATAAATAAATCAGCAAACAGAGATGCACACAAATAAATCTCTGCAGTTTAGAAGGTGATACTCTTACCTTGTTAACATATTTAAAAAGTTAATGTATTTGTATTACAATAAAATGATCACTACTATTACCTAACTCCAATCATTTCTCCCTTTGAATAGTATGCAAAATTATAAATCCACAAATCCTAGCCAGTTGCTAGCACAGATAGATATAGATAGATATAGATATAGATATAGATATAGATATAGATATAGATATAGATATGGGTATAGATACAGATATAGACATAGATATAGATATAGACATTTTTTTTCCTTACAGGGTCTCACTACACAGAGATAGAAATAGAGAGAGATAGAGGTGATAGAGAGAAAGAGAGAGAGAGAGAGAGAGAGAGAGAGAGAGAGAGATGACGAAGAATTTTTGGTACAGGGTCTCACTACACAGTTCAATCATGCAGTGATTCTCCTGATTCTGGCCTCCCCGGCAGGCCTGTACCACCATTCCTGGGCCCCATCACAGGACCAACCTGCCTTGGAAGTGGGCTGACGTGGCATGTGGCTCCTGGTACTGAACCTCAGTCCCTGTACTTGCTTAAGCAGGTGCTTAGTCCGCTGAGCAATCACTCCAGCCCTGCTAGCACAGATTTTATAAGATACGATAATCTGGTGCTGTTATCTTGTGTGCTTAGTAAGAGTAGTATAAAAATAAGACATCTTTATACTTGTAATGAAATTTTGACAATTACGCATTTGAAAAATGTAATTTCTCATCATTCTCAAACAATTTAAATGGTCGTCAGTGGTGAATAAACTGTACTTAATCCATGGACTATACCAACTTAGGCACTAGAAATGGAAATATCTCTTTCAGGGATTATGAATACCAGAAACTTTGGATTATGTGAAGGATTCTGGAACATACAAGATTACTTACCATATATTACTATTGCTGTGTGACTGCAGTACAAGATATACAAAAGTATAATTGCTCAGTAATTGCTACAATGGGATCTCATGTCTCATAATGCTAAAACTTCCTACACAATGTAGAAACATGACTTGTGAATTTTACTACATAGCTACAGAATGTTAGAATTGAAAGATATTTTCTCTGGATATAGACCATCTTAGCTTTCTTATTCCTTGAGTTTTAAATATACATAGACATTTAAATTGGTTTTAGAATAAAAATAAGTTCTAAACATATCTGTTTTATTTTCACTAACATTCTGGTTTTACCTGCGATTTTAAATATTATTTTATTGTCAACTTCGGTAGGGTCAAACCCCAATTTGTTTCTGTTGGGGTGTCTTATGTCAGAAAGCTTCCTACTACCATATTAAAAAATACCCTAGCTTGTGATAACTTGAATAAGTCATCAGACAGACTCTCAAAGTAGAATGCTTGGCACACAATATTTTTCATATTTCAGTGTCATAATTGGTGATCTCTGGTTTATAATTCAACTTTAATTACACAATATAGTGGTTATGACTATGCAAAGGAAAATTCTGCAAGCATATATTTTACTGCAGGGTACTAAATATTATTCCTCAAGGTGGAAAAGTTGTCAGTTTGATGAGTTGCTGCTTTGTGATTATGCCAAGGAATGTTCTCCCATCTTTCAAACTCTTATCAGTGCAGCATGATATATCTGCTACTTTATTCTTAAATTCAAAGATTCTTTAAGTAACATAAAACATGGATTAGAGACCTTCAGGAGCAACTCTATGCCAAATCACACACATTCCACGGCCTAGGTCTATGCATAGGTATAGCACAAACATTAACCAGAGAGTTACATAGTTACTTGACATTTATCTATTACACCCAGAGCCATAAAAATTGATATTGTAAAGAAATTAATTAGAATATACAAGTTAAATGTCTGTTTATAAAGAGCATTAAACAAATAGTTCGGCATGGAGAGGGGAAATTCTGATGGCATCAAACTATCAAACTGACATAAGAGACAAAATGATAATAGATCAGTATATTTCTTACTTTAAACTATATTGCCAAGCTTAAAGGACATATGCCTATTCTAATGAAAACCTGAGAATATCCAAAAGGTAAGCAGAGAAGCCCTTTGGTCCTCAGAGGATCACTGAGGTCAACCTTTGACATCTATAATAAAGTCAATAGAAAGGGTCACAGCATTATAGACTTAAAGGCATCTGGATGATGCACTGTTGGACACAGAGAATAGTGGTTTAAACAAAGAACTCATATATGACAAAATGAAAGTAAGATCTCCTTATTTTGAAAATTTCATACAAATTCATTCTTTTTTTAAAATATATTTCTTACAAGGTCTCACTATGTAGCCTGGACTCATAGTGATCTTCCTGTTTTCAGCCTCCCCCGTGCTGCTAGGATTACAGGCATGCGCCACCACGCCTGGTCTTGGTGGCTGGCTCAGTGTACTTGGGGCAGGACTGGCAGGAGATATGGTGCCAGGGATCCATCCCTGTGCTTATCCAAGCAGGTGGATAAGCACAGGGATGAGCTATCTCGCCAGGCCTCACAAATCCATTCTGCATTAAGAAGCGAGTCTTAATTTCCTCAAAGGAGTTCCCAGGCCCTTGCCATGGTCTCTCAGTCATTAAGCATTTATGTTGTAAGTATTTCTACATCAGGAATTTACTGAGCTTCCTCACAAACACCTACCAGATGAACCTTAAGATATGTTGCTCTTATAGCCTGCCAATGTGCCAGCTGCCCTGTTTCTTTCCTGACCTTTATCCACTCTGCTGCCTTCTTATCTGCTCACCGCTGTTCATACACATTGATCTGCAGACAAAGCTTTGTCAGATGAAATCAATATATCATTCCTCTGGTATTGAGACTGTCTCTTGCTTAGTTTACTTTCATTTTTTAGCAGATCAATAGTGCCAAACTGATGCATTAAAATTGGGGTTACAATTAGTATCTGTCTTCAGACTAGTTAACATGGGAATGCAGCCTGATAAGTAGAATCGGGATGGAAAAAAGATTGCTTCGAATTGTTAAACCTATACTTAAAATAAATTTTAAATTTCTTTAAAATAACATGTTGATATTCTTAAATATCAGAAGACTTTTTTATTAGATTTGGTTCTCAATACAATATGGTATAAAAGAAAAAAATTTTCACCAATATATCAGAAAATGTAGGTTTTATTCTATAATGCCTAACAGAAGAAACACTTTTAATAACTAAGCATAATGATTTTCAATTAACTTGGCAACAGAACTAACCATATTCTGTTTTCTATATAAAGATCTACACTTATTTTTATTTATTTATTTATTTTTTTGTGGGACCAAGGTTCAAACTCACAACCTTGCACTTGCCAGGCAGGCACTTGTGCCACAGAGCTATCTCCCCAGCCCCTACACTTATTTTTAAAGTTTTCAGAAAATATCAAGCGTGAGCTCTGTATCATTGCTTGTTTAATGTCTTCTTCCTCTACTTTATAATCTTTATAGAAAGTTTCCTCTCATGGTGACAAAAGACTACTGAGGCCATTTTCCTTCTGTCCCATCAATATGCTCATTAACAGGACTTCATAAATCTCATTGCACTAGGAAAATAGGAAGTCCTCTAAACGTATTATCACTGATTTCATGAATTGTAGATCAAGTGTTCATCACGTGTCCATTTGTTCATTTTATGTGTGAGTGCTTTAAAAATAACAATTCTCAGAATAGTAAGCTCAAAAAGGCACTCAAGGAAGCCATTATCTATGAGACGGGGACAAGGTACAGAATTCATTCCCTTTGACCCTTACCTCCAAAAGCACTGCTGTGTACTGATTCGCTCTCCTCACTCAGGACTGAGTAGCCGGACCCCACCAGCTTTTCATTACCTGCGGTCGTGGGGAGTCAGTGGGACAGCCGACGCACCCCACACCTCTTTGCAGGGCACTGCAGCGCATTGGTAGAGGACTGAATATCCTTCACCTGAAAGTTAGTTTTCTTTTTCTTAGTTATCATAAAGAGGGATAAGAAGAATCTTTCATAAGTTACCTCATTCATTTAATCAGCCTGTCGGCATATCAAGTCTCTGAGGACTAAAAAATGATTATTTTATGTGATCCAAGCTGTGCCCTAAACTGTCTTATATACCTCATGCCTCTCTATAAATTACATTCTGGTGAGGCTAATGTATACTATGTGATTATGCACATTTGCTTAATTATAATTTTGCTGGTAAAAGAAACTGAATGCCACATTTATTGTTACTTAATTAGCTGGTACAGAGTCTTGCCACCCTGCTCAGCCTCATGGTGATCCCCCTGCTTCAGCCTCCCCGGCCCTGGATGACAGGTGTGTGCCAACACACAAGAGGCTGGCACAGCACGGATTACCAAACTCAATTCCTTGTGCTTGCCAGGCAGCCACTTAGACCACTGAACGATTTCCCCGGCTCCACTGTTCTGTAATATGGTTTTTTATTTTTATGAGTTCATGTTTGCAAAGCACAATGATTACATTCATACTGATGTATACACAGCAGAGCATAACTTGCTTTTATCCCCTTTCTCACCCCCTTCTACCTCTTTATTCCAGCTCTTATTTCCCTTCCTTTTGTTATATCTTTATAATTTCCATTATATGTATGTAAGGGAAACTGGGACAACTCAGTCTGATCGTGCGTGGAAGATTTTTATGAACAATAAGGATTAGGTTCTTAAGAAACAAAAAGTATTGAACTTGGTGATTAGATTCAGGGGAAAATGGGCAAGGGAAGGCGCAAAAGTGACACAGGAACTATGGGACTCAGAGATGTCACGGCAAGTAGATACACTGCCAAAGTCAGTTCTAATCAAACTGTGGGGTCAAAGGGCCAAGAAGGAGCTCACTGGAAATGTTTCCATGTAGATACTTGAATGTCCAAACTTAAAGGTCAGAAATAAGTCAAAGAATACTTTTGAAAGTTAGATGCTTACCGAAGACAGTTGAAATCACAAAACAGATGAGTTGTACAGAGAAATAATGTAGAAAAATCAGTCAAGAGAGATCACAGCTAAGCCTAGTAGGACAGAATCAATTTTAAAAAGAAGTGGAGGATTATCTTAAAATAGAAGGAATAGGAATTATCAGAGAATGACAGGGAAAAGTCTCCTAGCATAAAACATGGGGACACCTGAACACTCTTGGCTTTTTAACGGTAACCTAAGACTATCCCATGTCATCTAAGAGCTACACTGATATCCTTACATAGAATAATAGGTGAAAATATAAAAAAGCATAGAAAATGCAATACACAATAGAAAACACCTAACTCATTTTCATCTTTACAAGCTAATAAACAGCAGGAAATATCTCAGGGGTCTGAAAACCTACTTTTCCTCCTCATTATGTCTATTCTCCATGCTTATACCTGTCATTTTTATTTTTTGTTTATGTATGTTGTACAATGCCTCACTACACAGCTCAAACTCAAAGTGATCCTCTTGTTTTCAACCTCCCCAGCACTGAGATACAGGCGTGTGCTACCATGCCTGGTCTCAGTGGCCAGTTCAGCATGCCCAGCGGTGGGTCCTGGGCAGCTTATGCTGCCCGGGATCGAACCCAGATCCATATCCTCGCCTAAGCAGGCTCTTAGTCTACTGAGCTATCTCGACAGCCCATATATTTGTCTTTCTTATTACTGTGGCTTCCAAAACAAAACCTTCCACTTTCTCCTCATTTCAGCATGCCGGCTCTTTAACCCAAGACTTGCAGGAGCAGGACCTGCAAGGCAGAGATTTCAGGGCACATAGCAATGGCAGGGAAGCACAGGAGACTCAGCCCTTGGCCAGCTCCCACGGCACTAAGCCCACGGGTGGCATGTCCTCAAAAATGTGTGTCCAGGGAGCACCCTTGAACTGGAAACAGCGGCGACACCATCCAGGCCTGCACTTCTGTTCCTCTAATCCTTCCGGCTCAGACCTGGAAAATCAATTTTCACCACATGAAGCTATGCAGCTATAACTGGCTGAAGAGTCTTAGACAAGGATGTTCTGAGACACGAAGAGTCGCTGCAGGTAGAAGGGCTTGTTCTCCGTCACCACCCAGAGTCAGGACTTGTAATGAGCTTACTGTCAAGTCCTTCTTTCTTAGGATCGTGAATGACCATATGAACATAGGCAACTTCTTCCTGAAGAGTTTGGTTTTGTGGAATGTTCTATGCTGCAACTACTTGATTTTATCACTGTAGACTGATTACACCATGGGCAATACATGAACAGGTAAGCATAGCTGTGGCCCAGTAGAATTTTAAGTACAAAACCAAGATATGGATAAGAGTTGGCCCAGAGACCATAGTTTTCCTGACCTGACTGATAACGAACACCATTAGCTTCTTAGTTACCGAGCTAAATCAAAACCAGACACGGGTATTGTGAGCAATTCATTGCTCACAAATTAACTTTAGGAACACAATCACTTCTCTGAAAGTACTTTATATAATTCACAGAAGTCCTTCTAATGATACAGGAGTTTTTTTTTTTTTTTTTAAGTCTATTTTA
This sequence comes from Myocastor coypus, assembly GCA_004027025.1. NCBI lineage: Eukaryota > Metazoa > Chordata > Mammalia > Rodentia > Myocastoridae > Myocastor > Myocastor coypus. Next base: position 41,840 of record PVJA010008544.1, on the reverse strand, counting down.
AAATGTCATTTCTTATTTTTCTATAAAATTCTCTTAATGACACTGGTCCATACTGAATACAGAATAACTTTTGTTTTATAACCCTTTCTTTGGACTTATGGGATTTATTAATAAGGAAGAAGAGTCAAAATAAATCCCTAAAATTCTATTTCAAATTGTTTTTTTTAAAAAATCAAAAGCGTGTGGTATGTACATTGCACGATGCACATGGAATTGTTTGGCTTATTTTTGCTACATATTTATAGTTCCACCAATGTCCAACATGAGTTCCTTAATCCTGATCCTCATTCCAGCTTTTGGCACTGCAGCGTGTTCCTGTACCGCCAAAACTGCTAGACTTCTCACCCTAGATACAGTGACCTGTCAGAGGCAGGCAATAGGTTTTTGTTACTGAACCCTATTTCTGGAATTCCTAACAGACTGAGAGACTTACTTGCTTGGGATTCATACAACACTAAGCATGGGATGTTGTATGTATTGCTGGTCAACATTTTCTCTTAGTCTAGAAAGGCCCAAGTTCATCTGGCTCTCCCCCACCCCCATCCTCACTGACTGGCCCTGCTCTTCTACAGTGCTAATTATAGGTTATTGTAAACTCAGCTTCCACTTATTGAACAGCATCAACCCCACACTCAGCTAGGTGCTGAGAACTCAGGGTAGAAGTAAGGCAGGTTTGGCTTTCAGAGGCCTCAGTGCCTTGGAGAGAAATGGTTCAGGAAGCATGGGAAGCTCTCAAAGCTAAAGCAGGCTTCATTTAATAGGGATCAATAATTATTTTCATCTAGGTTTGAACTGTAAGTGCCGTCAACAATTAGGTAGAAAACTGTCTTGTGAAGTTAAAAGAACATTACAAGCTTCACTGGTGGCCCACTGCAGTTGCAGAACATTTGACTGTGTATGCATCTGCTTCCTCTTAGTCCAAAGAGAAGAATTTTCTTTTCTTTTCTTTTTTCTTTTCTTTTCTTTTTCTCTTTTTCTTTTTTTTTCTTCTTAGCAACATCAGTAGGGAAGTGGGTCATTCCCATACACTGTGCTCTGCAGAAGTATTGTGAGGACAATATGCAATGTGTCAACTTTAAAAAAAAAAAAGAAAGGGGAAAAAAGAAAAAAAAAGTAATCTTTATTGAAAATGTTAATGTTTAATTGTTTTAATTGTTTGATCAATCTTATATACCTATATCTATCAATTTAAACTGATATGATGATGAAAATGTGTAATATAACCATTGTTAAATTTAAACAATAAAAATATTAAATCATGAAAAAGAAAAAAAGAATATTTAAATTTTTATTAGTTTTTGCTCTAACATAAGTATGTGTTGAACAGATATTTATGCCCTCTCTCTGGTATAGGCATTCATCATTTCTTTGCCCTTGCATAAATTGTTCAGATCTTCTTCAACTTCGTCTTACTCTTATGTCCCGTCCAATTGCCTAATATTCTGTAGGCTTCTCCAAACTTTGCTTTCCACCGATGTTGTAACTGCGGTGATCTTCACCTCTTCCACATTCCAGTATTGGCTGCAGCCAGTTCATTCCAGGTCACAAGAGCTGCTTACAAGATTTTATGTATTTTTTAATTTATCAATGAATGATACACACTTGCAGTGAATGCAGAAGAAGGAAAAGGCATTAAATTTACAGAATGCAAATTATATCGAGGAAGGAAATAATGCAACACTACACCCTGTTTCTGATGTAATAAAAATACACTAATTCTGAAAGAGAATTTTGGAATGAAACTTCAGGTAAAAGTTGTGGCAGTGTTGCAACCATAGATTATTTACAGCCAAAGATATGTAACAAAACTCAATGACACTATCTTCTCATAGTTAGTGAAATACAAAAGATATGTCACATGCATGATATTTGGGCTGCTATAAATGAAATGTCTCACACTGAGTAACTTATGCACCACAGAACCTTGGTTTTCAGTTTCTAGAGGCTTGAGATTTCAGGACCAATGGCCCGCAGGGTCGCCCAGGGCCCACTACTTCAGCACCAGTGGCACCAGCTGCATCCTCAGGGGTGGAAGGGCCAGGACTGCTTCCCCAGATAAGAAAGGCATGACTCCCGTTCCTCAGGACTCTGCCCTCCTAGCTCACAAAAGGCCTTGCGTCCGAGTGTAATATCACTGCCTTCTGTGGTAGGATTTCAAAATAGTAATTTTCAGGGGAAACAAACATTTGGACCATGGTAATAAATTTTATTTTTACAAACAGAGTATGCTACACTACTGATACGAGAAAACCTTTAGTAAGTCAATCTTTGGGAGACCTGGCCATTAAATGCTTACCATCAAACCTCAGACTATTAGCCAGATCTCCTACTAAAACACACAAACATATACAAATAAATAAATAAAAAATACAATATGTCAAAGAATCTGATTGAGGAAGCTAAAACCTGATCATTTTTCACCCAAGAGTTTTCACAAGACCCTCCTGTCCAGAATCTCATAGCATCTCCATGCGGACCGAGAGCCCCTCCACTTTGTACTAGGTGTGCAGCCTTCGTGTTAGTGACTTACCTCTGCCCTTTATCAGATCCCAGTCTAAGTTGCTCTGCCCTGCTCCGCAGTCTATGAATTTCAACTCTGTCCTCAAAAATCAGTCCAGTAAGGGCCAGCCAAATGGCTCAGCAGATTAAAGTGCCTGCAAACAGGCACTAGCTCAGGGGGCCAGGGTTTCCATCCACAGGCCTGCTGTGCCAGCCCTGTCCCCCAGGGCCAGATGAGATGGCAATTGACACTGGGCATGGTGGCACGTGCCTGGAATCCCAGCTCTGGGGAGGCTGTAAGCAGGTGGATCACTGAGTCTGATCTAGCAGTGAGACCCTGAACACCCTGTAGACCCTTCCCTGAAATACAAAACAAAACCAAACCAAACAAACAAACAAAAAAGCACTTCAGTCTAATAATGAATTCAAGATCTTCTGCGCTGAATGTAAAGCTGATGACCAGCCAGGGTTCACATTCTAGCTACTTGTCACATTCCTGTCATGTGTTCAGTTAGGATTATAGGACTCGCTCCTATACTGTCCCTTCCACTAATGGAGACACATTTGAGGCCCTGGCCCCAACGGTGTGGACCAGGACAGGTCCTCGCGCCTTGGCTGTGCCATGGCACTAATCCAGATGTTCCCTCTGGAGACACAAAACAGCCAGCAGACAGCCTCAGAAGTGAGGAGCTGGGAAGTTGGAAGGTGGGCGGGGCCGTTTCCACCGCAAAGTAAGAGGGCAAAGGCGACAACAGGAAGACACACACAAGACATCAAAGGCTACACAGCGCCGTTTAGTATAGGAGATTATGGTCTCACATTGCAACTTCCCAGCTTTGCTTCTCATAAATTTCCTTTTTTTTTTTTTGTTTTTGTTTTTTTTTTGTTTGTTTGTTTTTAATAAAACAAAGAAAACATGAGAGCGCCTTCACAGTAAACCTCCCTTTTTATTTCAGTAATTTTAATCTGCTTTCTATTATATATAATCAACATACCCATGGGCGTGGGTAGAACAAAAGTGCAAAAGCCCAGCGCTCTGCGCTTCGCTGGTTTCTCTCAACTGTCGCAGAGCGGGGTCTTACCGACCGCTGTTCGCGTGAAGGGAGAATTTTCCTTCAGAAGGACTGGAGAGGAGTGCCACCTCGCTTCGTCACAAATCTTTCGTTTCTGACCGAGGATTTGATTTGTAACGATTTGTGGTCACACTAATGACATAAAAACATGTGTCAAAGCTGAGATAGACAAGCCAGGTGCGCTTATAGGATTGTGATACTAGATGACCTCTGGGCTGTTTCCAAAATCAGTGAATGGAAAAATAAAATATGGGCTAGAGATTAGATTTATGACCTTCTGCTTTTCTACTTGAAAAAGTCGTTGGCAATACTTTTAAATTCACACTTTGGATATAAATAGCTGGCTTACTTCATAGAAAGACAGAACTCTGCAATTCGTGTTCCTAATGTTTTCAGATGATAGATCTAAAGCATATCCATAGATAAAACTTGAAGTGTATGGAAGTTTAGAGTGAGACTGACTCAAGGGCTTCAAATTTTAAAATGATTCAACATTGTGCAGCGCAGCTTCGACTTTCTCTTTCATAAGTGAGAGCTTGGACATACAATGCACTGTTTTCACATTATTAATTTGAAAATGTTCTTTCCCAGGCTTCTTGATGTCATGCATTTATGCACCCCGGAGTGTAAGTCCACTGTGCAGTAGGTCAGTCTGACTACAAGCTACAAGCATTCCTTGCTATGTAACTTTCAAGTCATTGCAGAAACACAAAAATTAATGAAAGCTATAACACAGGCATTGTTCTGAGACCAACCAGGTGGGCATTGACACTAACATAGTGTCTAAGCCTTCATCAGAATGCCACAAATATTTATTTCCACCGTTATTTACTACAGGTCAAATAGTTTTGATTCCACCTTGCTATCCACTTTTAGTAACAGATAAACTCACATGCTTCTTTTATTTTTTAAGAGGAAAAACACCAATCTTCTAAGAAAGGTGAATGCCTATCCGGGAAGACTGAGGGTGGACTTTTAACAGAAGTTAGAGAAGAGCACCACTTAAAAGATTTGCTGCGATGATTTTTTTTTTTTTTTCCTTAAAAAGGGTAGCATTTATATGACTGTGTTTCCTTGGTAAGCCACAATATTTTCTGTTTCTAGAATGAGATACCAAATAAAAATTTGATGATAGACTGTCACATTTTTAATGAAAAGCCAGCTCAGCTGAACTGTAAGGAAGCAAATTGCTAATGGTTGCCTGTAACATTAAAAATAGAATTTAAAATGAATCTTTTTATATTAAGAATCAATGCAAGCTGAATAGTCAAAATTATTCCTTCTTATTAACCATATCTTTAATGATTTCTTGCGTTCTTTATGGGTAGTTGAGATTATTCCCGTGAGGTAATTAGCAATCTCTGCAAACACAATGCAGCTGACTCCACGGTTCAGGTGAGACGGGTCAGCAGCGCAGCAGGTGCAGAAACTGCAAGGCTTGCAGCTGGGAAAATTCCATTTCATGAAGCAATGACGTGCTGTGAGTCCCGTCTCACTTCCTGTCTCATTCTCTGTCCCTCTCTGCTTCTGACTCTCTGTCACTTCTTCCGTCTTTCTCTGTCTCTGTCAGTGTATGTGTCACTCACTCCCTCTGTCTCTGGGTTGTTTTATCTCTCTGTTCTCACTGTCTTCCTCTATCTCGGTCTGCCTGTCTCCGTTTCTCTCTGTCTGTCTGTTTGTCCATCTATATCTCTATCTCTCTCTGCCTCTATCGCTCTGTCTCTGTCTCTGTCCCTCAGTCTGTCTCTCTCTCTCTGTCTGTCTCTGACTCTGTGTGTGTGTGTGTGTGTGTGTGTGTGTGTGTGTATGTGTGTTGAAAGACAGAGATACTATGCCCTTCACTCAGATAGCCATGCTTTCTTTCCTCTGGGATTGAAATCTTTTATCCTTTCAATCGTTCATCTCAACCATCAAATAATGATTGTACTATGCATTTTCTGAGGACAAAAGCTGAATTCCTAGTTCAACCACTTTGGAGGTATGTAAACTCAATCAAAGTTAGCTCAGCTATAATTTTTCTCTCACGAAACCGAAAGAATACTACTGTGTGGCCCATACTGAGTCTTGCAATATTGCCTAGCCCATCATAAATAAAACATGTTAGCTATTTAATTACTAATATGATCTTCTCTTTTCAGTATGAAGCATTTTATAGTTTGATATTGCCTTACAACTTCAAGAGTTATGCTTAATCCCTAATCCAAAGGTTCATTTTTCACGTCACCCCCATTTCGAGGACACCGCGCTCCTACACCTGGCCGTCCAGTTCCACGTGCTGCATAGGCTCCCTCTGGGAATCTGGGATACCTCTCCTGGACTGTGGCCATCTCCGAGGGCCTTAACGCAGTGTTAGAAATGTGAAGTCCAACGCTGGCAAGTAATAGCAGGAACATAACTGTTCAGTAAAAGTGCAAATATGTTCAGATTTTCAGTGAAAATTTTTACTGAAACCCAACTGGGGAACCACTTAATCTTATTCATATTTTAGTTGGCCAATCATTTCAATTTTTAAGGTAAATTTGAAGGTAGATGTTTCCCAGGCTAGCACACTTCCCTTGCTTCATGTCTTCCATCCTGTTCTTTCTTTATTCTATCCGAATGCAAATTACTCTTTGACTGCAGAGATTTTATGCATATGCATTTTTATGTAATATACCTAGATATAAACATATATTGCTCTTTATATGCATTGTACTCAAATAGGTTTTTATGCTCCTATGAACAGAAACAAAATGCATCTTTTTAATCATTCACTTTTTCACTGTGCAAACTCTTATCTGTATCTGACTTGTGAGTACTATAAAGTATCTCAAACTGAATGATGCTAAAGCATTTCAATTTCAGGATATAAGACCATGCCAACCTGCTTTCCCTATAAGCCTGCCCCAAAAAATAGTACCCCTATCCACTCAATCTCCTTCATCTATCTGTCCTTAGATATCCATAAACCATCCTGGACCATCGCCAAGCAGCCCATCAGTCCTTATAGTTCTCTTCACTCCAGTTCCCCTTACATGTCCCTCCATGACCATATGGTGATGTTTCGTCACCACCCTTTGTATATCATGCCACACAAAGATGGCTACCAGAAAATCAGAATCAGCCTGCCCTGCACTGGCAAAGGCCGGCCTTTTGGCTCCTTCCTTCACAGTTCCCTACCTTAGGACTTCATGCCTGCAAACGGCTCCTCATGGCCTCAGAATTTACACAGGTGACTGCATGGACTCAGTATGGAATGTCAGTTGGCTTGACTAATTAGGAACACATTATGAATAAATTAAATGTCATAGTTTGATATTTAAATAATTTTCAACACTACTACAACCTGCATAATATGTTCAATTGTTTGTTTTACAACATAAATGGAACAATCTCTAGAATAGTACATATACTGTGTGTCAAAGTGCAGAGGCCCAGGTATATATCCCGTTACCCCACGGCTGACACCGTACAAAGTGTAGGCATGTCAGAGTAACTCCTGACTTACTGTCATATTTTCTTTGCTTGCTCCTGGGTGTACATTTTAGCTTTTCACTCTCAATTTTTTGTTTATAACACCTCAGTCATTCTTCTGTTTTCTCTAACTATCACAAAGTCTGCCAGCCATTGTTTTTTAGTTTTTAAAATGTATTTAGTACAGGGTCTACAGGGTCTGACTACACAGATCGGAATCACAGTGATCCTCCTGTCTTCAGCTTCCCAAGTGCTGGAATTGCAGGCGCATACCCCCACGCCCGGGCTCAATCAGCATTTCAGCGCAGCCTACGGGTGAGGCCATCAGAGCAGGTGGAGGATGGGATCCGCGGTCCCCTGCATCGAAACTCTGCCTATTGTTAAAGATTCAACTTAAATCACAGTTCTTCCATAAAGTCTTCTCTTAGCTTAGGTCGTTTTCATGTTGCCCTGACTATCCCAGCTATTACTCAGGTTTTGGAAAGCAATAACGGGCTATTTAATGAGCCTCAGAGCTCTTAGTTGTAAAATGAGGAGACAGAACTAGGAAATTTCCAAACTGCTAATGAATTATTAATATATGCACATATTCATTAATTCAGCTCTTATTACATGCTGGTCATGCAAATAAGTTCTGGAGATACAAGTATGTTAGAACCTCTACCTTCAGTGACACAAATCCATTAGGATACTGCCACAGAGGAATTATTTTCAAAAAGTACTAGAAAAATGTAAAACATATAAAAACAATAATACAGGACCTAAATCTTTCTGTGAATGAGTGGAAAAAATATTGAACAAATATAGGGCTCCAGCTGAGATTACACAACTTAAAAACAAATGTTCTTCCTGGACAAAGTAAAACGTGGCATGCGGAGCAGTTACACCAATAGGGGAACAGGGGCAGAGCTGAAGGAACAGAAGATATGAGATAAAATTATGAAGTCACATTTTTAGAAAAGAAGTTGCAAATGAGCAACCGCATATGTTTTAATTTGCCACAACCATGACAACTATTTACATTAAAATTTTATGCACTCTATCTGTCAACAGTTTGGTATTTTCCACTTACATTTTGATTCTGCAATCAGTTTGAAAGTTTGTGATAAGAGAAAGGTCCATTGTTAGCGGATGAGCTCGTTGTACTGACGTGGCAACTCAGCAGACATGTGATTCATAAGTCAGGGTGACTCAGACTTTAAGAGAATATTTGAGTATTTTCCTAAAGATTAAATAATAAGATCCTTTTAATGTTGCTCCATGTACTGGTTAAAAGTATAAGGTTTTCTTTTACATAGCTATTATGTAATTCAGTAATTTTTGCCTAATGCATAATGAGAAAACGAACAAGCCTGTTACATGGCACCAGATCCCAGAAAATATGCTTGTTTGTAATCATTTGACGGTAGGACTGTGACTGCCACCGAGAACATACTTGCCCATACATAGGGCAACTGGGAATTGATAAATAATGAAAAGCAGCGATTTCTATGAAGGGCCCAATGATTGCCTTGCAGTGGCATGTCCCATCTGCAAAACTGAGCAAAGTGTTTTATTCAAAAGGCACTTGAGTATTCATAAAGCGAGGCACATTATTTTGTAAGCCTTCTATGCTTTTATAGAAAGTCCTATAATTATACAAACATAGGCTAACATGTCCCTGAAAAATATGTGGAAATCACTGACTGTCCAGGCGGTGCTGCGTATTTAAGCACTAACAATAGAACAGTTTCACTAGAAGAGGTCAAATAAATGTAACAAAACATGCTAGCTGTGTTTTGAAGGAAAATACTATGATAATCATTTTAAATCTATGCATATAACGCAGTTCCTTTTAAATAATTCTGTGGCTCCATATCATTGAGCTGACTCTAATTTATGAAACAGCACTGCGGGAGCACATGGATCCCAGGGTCATATTAGAAGAGCATACTGTAAAGATATTCATAAAAGATCTGTCCTGATTGTCCACCATATGCAGTAATGTGGGCCAGAACCAATCCAGGATGCAAAGACAACCAGCACACAAACATAGGCTAGAGTGGACTAGTGCTTACTAGTTAGAAATGCGTTGAGTGTTCATGTCCATTTCTGAAGAAGATTCACTCTCTTGACACCAAAAAAATACAATGCTATAGCAGGGAAATGAAAGGCATAAAATGTGAGAAAGCCTGCTACTCTTTTGTCTTATTCCACGACCACATGGTTGTTGCCTTCAGGTTCCAGGACCATGAAACTGCCTAGGCTGACACTGTAATTAGGTAAATGGCTCCTTGACTTTTTGACTAATCTGCCGCTGCTGGCACTTCCAGTGGTGCTGCCTCAGCATTCAAAATTGCCAGAAGAGTATAAAGCGAAGTGCCCATTAAACCCAACAATACCCATCAGCTCATGAATCTCATTTTTCATGATATTATTTCTAATCCATTTGGATGCATGTTATTGAGCTCAAAATGAAAGGAGTCTCAATGACTAACATTATAGTGTACAAAAGATAAAATATTTGAACAGAAGATCTTGTTTTCAAGTCTAAAATTACTTCAGGTTTATGTTTTTCATTTGCTTACTACAATAAAGTTTTGCTTTACCCACTCACAGCAAAAGAATCAGTGGATCATTGTGAAATCTTATTTACCCCCATTTCTTTCTCTATTTCATTCATGTCTCATTTTTCCTTTCCTACCTACTTCAGCTAACTCCTGTCTTGGACAGCATCATGCTCACGGAGAGATGGGGCTCACGAGCTCAGGATGAGTGCTAACGAAAACCACTGAGGTCCGACAAAACAATGCATGCCAGGAGCATCTCTGTGAAACTGTTGAACACAATGATGTGAGTTTTCCTATGCTAGAGGCATGTGATCTGTTGCTTCCAGAGCAGATGCGTGCTCTCATTCTGGAAACACACAGACGTACCAAGCTGTACAGCTGTTACGTTCCTATCAGTAGATTTGTAATGACAGCAGAATTTGGAAGGTGATCACAGAGAAGAGCTGTGTATGGTCAGGTTGTGATGAAAGAGAACTGTAGCCGTGACGCTTCTCCTGATGTGTGTGGCGATGTAGATCCCAGTAGGATAGGCAATGGTAAAAATCCAATGTATGAAGACTTTTAACAAGATCACATTAGCCATTTACCTAAAAGCAAACAGGCTATGATAGGAGATGCTGATATGTACAACCCAGAAAATAAGTCTATCTTACAGGTTGCCAAAATACAAATATCTATGCAGAAGAGCACAGGTAGAAGGCAAATCATGGTGAAGGAGTGTCCCAAAGATTTTCCAGTGCAATCTCCTCTCTCCGTATTTCACCGCCTTTGTCTTATACACAAGTGTAAAACAAAAAATGTAGAGACTGAGCTGGGAGAAAAGGGAGGTGAGGTGGAAATTGTTATAGAGTTTGAAGTATAATTTGTAGGGTTAGGAAATATGTTTTCACATCCTAACGTCCAGTTGTCGGTAAGGGAAAATATGCCTAGAGAGCAACGGAGAGGAGCATGTGATAGAAGACACAGTCTGGAATGTCTTAGTTTTCTAATTCATCTCTCCGCTCTTTATATGGAGATGGCATCTTCAAACCCATGGAATCTGCTACCCTGAAAGAAACTTTTATGCATTCCAGGAGTTGACTAACAGCATATATTTTCCATAGGAATATACTGGACCTGTTTCATGTGCTTCTGAAATACTCAATCTGAATGATGGAGAGCACATTTGGTGAGCCTTCAGCCCTGTCAAGTTGGCTGAAACCGCTTGAGGAGCAGCTGGCCTTTATTCTGTGGGAGCCTTCCCAGTCGTACAGCTGCTAGATGAGGAGAGAAGAGAGCCGCTGTTCTCAGGATGTGTGCCCAGGAAACGCGGCCTGACCAGGAGAGCCAGGGCCCACGAAATGCGAAGGCTCTTCCCTCAACTGCAAGAGACTGCACAAAATCCACTATTTTATTCCTTAAGACACACACGTGTACATACTATATGCACAAATGTAGTCAAGGTTAATAAAAAAGGGGAGCCTCTCTAACTTACTGAGTTCATTAATAAAATCAACCTGTAAAATATACAAACTAAATGTATATATAGTTAACAGAAAACATCTTTGAAGTGGAATGACTATAGAGAAGGAACTCGCACTTTATGATTGTCTCCTTTATCATTTAATTTTTTAAAATTAAGGAAATTCTCTTTTCCTGTAAAGAACATTGTTAACACATACTAAAACTAGTTCCAAGACTCACAGGTATATCCTATCAAAGAATCATTTCTATTAACGTTTTGAAATATTAATCTCTGTTCCCTCTTTCATTTCCTTGAGACATACACAGAACCGAAGAAACTGGGCACACTGCTCTTAGTTTTTACCTCTCCCTCCAACCTCTGATTTCCAGCAGACCATTTTGTGATCCCACCTGACCAGTACTAGCCTGACAAGGTCACCAAGCACCTTTAGGCTCTTCAAGCATAGAAGTCAGGTAATTTCTGAGGCATTCTTCGGTTGTCACTCTCCTCTTCACAAATACCCTCCTATATATGATGACATTTGCTATTCCATTTTTCCTCATTACCTAAGGCCATTAGTCCAGAAATAGTGTTCCAAAGCTTTTCCCTACTGTAGTTTTCGTTTTTGTTGTCACGGTTAACAGCCATGCAACATTTCTAAATTGTGTAAGGTTTTTTTTTTTTTTTTTTTTTTTTTTTTTTTTTTTTTTTTTTTTTTTTTTTTTTTTTTTTTTTTTTTTTTTTTTTTTTTTTTTTTTTTTTTTTTTTTTTTTTTTTTTTTTTTTTTTTTTCCAGAAAGTAGCAAGTGGCTGTCATTGACCGCACCCCTTTCCCTCAGTGGCATACCAGGTTACCATTGCAATCTTTTTTCCTCTGCACTTTTTCTCAGTTTCCCTAGTTGAACCCGAATCTCAGGTTCAACTCATTTTCCTCTTATACTGCTTACCACGTGGAAACATTTACAGACACCAGCAGTAATTAAGCTCTCTCAGCCTCAGTTCTCTTTACAAAGAACAAGCTAGGACTACTATTACAGTAAGCACTAAGTGAGATACATATGTGAAACTTGTCCGTTCTCAATATGTAATAGTCATTATAAATATATTAATCTTCATTAAATCGATACATCTCTGTAAGCTGACAAAGTATAATGTAAGGTTTTCTACTGTAGGGTTTTGCTCAAAGCAAGCAAATGAGTTTGTTGTCCTGAAAGACATTCCTTCCAGCTGTTTCATTCTCTTTCTGAAGTAGATAAAATAAATAGTGAGAAATCATTATTTTTCAAGAGCAGGTGCGAAAAAGTTTATACTCAGAGTCTCAAGGAGGAATCAAAGGCTGAAAACTGGAGGATCGCTGTGACTCCGATCTGCGTAGTGAGGCCCTATAGCCCCTGCTGGAGAAAGAGGGAGAGGGGGACAGAGAGAGAGAGAGAAAGAGAGGGAGGGAGGGAGGGAGAATCACGTGTGACTGTAGAATTCTGGTCCCCTAATAAGTTCAAATGATAAGTTCATTGTCTGTTAAAAGGAAGGAAAGATATAAAAGCTACAAACCCCAGCCTTTTTGGCATCACCTAACATTCAACATATGCACAATAAACTGCTGTTTGCTCCCTCTTGGCCAAACTTGGCACAACTTGGACATTATGTTTTTTTGGTTTTGTTTATATGCTTGTTTGCTTGCCTGTTTTTATAACCAGGAATTGAACTCAGGACTTGACACCTGCCAGGCATGTGCTTATGCTGCTGAGCTATCTTCCCAGGGGACATTCTGTCTTGATCAACGATATTAGAGCATAATTCTTATCCAGAACTGAAACATAAGAGTTATTCTTCCATTTTCTGTCACTTTCAAAATAATTGTCAATGTCTTATTTCTCACCCTGTAAAAAAATTTGGATCGGCTGGGCGTGGTGGCTCACACCTGTAATCCCAGCACTCAGGAGGCTGAGGCAGGAGGATGGGTGCGAATTCGAGACCAGCCTGGGCTACAAAAGTGAGCTCAAGGCCAGCCTCAACTGCGTAGCGAGACCCTGTCTCTAAAAGACAAAAGAAATTGGATCCACACTGGCTCTCCACGGCTGCCCTTATCACTGCCTCATCTTCTAGGGCTCCTCTATGGCAGAGGACACCTTAATATTGTAGGATTTCAGTCTTCACTCATGGCCAGTCTGTGCTCTACACTGACTTCAGAGTTATCTTTCTAAAACACAGACATAATCCTGTCACCCTTGATGTTTGCAGAGTATTATCTCCGCACCACTGGAAGGCTTTCCTGCTCTATTTCCCTCGCCTACCTGCGCAGATGCACTTCCTGACTGTCCTGTGGTTTCTACAACGTCCGAAGCCCTAACGTTGCTTTCCCACACCTCTCCAGGAAAACCGAACGTTATTTCTCTGTATCAGCACTTGCAAACATCTGATACTCATTACAGTAACAGTGAACATATGCTCTGAGTATTCTGGGATGGCTCTGATGTTATTCTTTCCCGCTGTCAGTCCATGGATGGGGTCATCAGTCTTGATTTTTATCTAAAAAACGTGGCCATACAATTCTGGGCTTGTCACCCCAAGTAGGCAGCTCCCCAGAGGCAGGGGTGGGGTTTTAATAATCTCCAGGAGCACTCAGTGCTTCACTGGCTAATGAAACCCAACTGGAAACAAAATTCGCTATTTATACAGAGTCCCTATAAAAGTAATCATATGCAATAGATTATCTAAGACCTCAACACTGTCTGGAAATTTGTTCCCTTTCAATGAAGTTATTGTTCTTCTACTAAACAATGTAAGCCAGTGTTCCCATTTTTTTCCAAACATGAAATTTGAAAATAATGAATGACTCCTGAGTGCACCAGATGAAGATAAAGTGTACAGGATTACTCCTGTAGTCTTATGGGTGCTTCTGGCCCTTTACTTATCTTCTTTTATGAAAATGGATGATCCATCTGTGCACCCCAGTTTGGGAACCCTCCTCGCCGGTGCCCAGCGCTTGCCTGCATGAGCATCTTCCTTTAGTAATTTCCCCGTCGCTCTGTTTCTCATCAAATTTTCCACTGCAAACAGATGATTCTCATAAGCATGTGGGCATGGCTTTGTAGATTCCATCTGAAAAAGAAGCAGCCAGGAACCTCCTGCCTGTCTCCACATTCCTGCCCTGATGTTCCCTGATCTCGGACTGCGGCAAGGGATGAACCGCCTCCCTTGCAGTCTGTCACTTCCCCTCTCTAGGTTGTGTTGCATTACTTGCCACAAACACTTTACTCCTTCTACGTCAAAAATATTGAACAGTGACCTCCACCTTCCTATGTCCAGTCATCAGCTATGATCGTACAGCTTTTGGGAGCCTTCAGAAGCATCAGACAAAATGCAATGTTCTGTCTTTAAGCATCTGTTTCCCACCACCTGCAACCTCGCGTGGTGATACTATATACTGCCTAAAGTTTAATGAACAGGCCATAAGCTCCTCTGTCTCCACACACATCATTTGTAGCCTTAAAAACCCTCGCAGCTTTGATTATCACACCTAGATTAGGACTCCATGTTTACATTTCCACAGCTGACCTCTTTCCTGAGCTTCCCTACCCACATGGCATCTCCGCTTTTAGATGGCACACAGCACGCTTGCCTGGCTCATAAAAACTGCAACTCCAGCCTTTGCACGTCCGTACATGGCAATTCTACTCCTCCTCCAGCTGAATGGAAAGGAGTTACGTCCTCATTGGATCTTGCCGTCTTTGATTTGCCGTCCCATAAAATGATCTAATCCTGATGGTTCTGACTGCACAATAGCCCGGGTCCTCACCCCTTTGCCCCATCCTGCCTCTGTCTGGCTCTCACCCCCTTGCCTCACTGGGCCCATCTCCCTGTTTTTCTCCCTAACCCTAACCTTTGGGAAATTCTCAGCTAAATACCAAGACCATTGCAGGGAGGCGCTGCCTCCTTCAAATGGTTTCAGTGGAAACCGACGTCCCAAAGGGACCACCTGATGCGCCCAGTGCTCACAATTCCCGCTGAGCCTCACCCTTCTCAGCCCCCTTTATCTTGCTCAGACTGCTCCAGCCTCTACCCTGCTTGGGCCTCTACACTAAAGCACCCTGTTTTTGCTCTCCTCTAAAGCATATTCATGCTCCATGCCACTTGCACATGGCTGATAGGTTGCTTTTTCCCTCATAAGTCTCCACTAAAAATTCACCGTTATGGTGTGGCTGTCAAAGACGCACCAAGACTCACACGACAGCTGTTGAGCTACTGGTGCAGGGATGAAATGATGACGGTTCCGCTTCAGTCCTGGAGCAAGCTGCTGGTTGGTTCATAGTCCGACGGCTTCGGCAAGAGATGGAAATAGACAGAGAACTTCTTCAAGAGCAAAGACCATGCGGCCCCAAGCATGGCAACGACACCGCATCTCTCCTCTCTCCAGCGCCTTCCTCCTCGCTCCTTCCTTCCCTCTCTGCTACTGGCTGCTGTCAAGTAAGCCCTTCTGTTTCTGCGTAAAAACCAAGCGAACCAGCTAACTCTAGTGAGACCTGCAAAATCACCAGCTTTGGGAACATTTTTATTTTTTTCATTTTTTTTTTCTCAAATATTTGTCATAGTAATGAAGAGATAAGCAAACTCATCTTAGTGAGTCTGTCTGGGCCACCATGTTTAAAATGGCAAACCTCATCACCACCTGTCAAAACTTACACATAGCCCACCCATACATTTTATGATTTTTCTCTTGCCCTGTCATTTTATTATGAAAAGAATAAATTGGCTTTATTTGCACCATGGTTGTCTACATTCATTTGGAGGAAGGAAGTTTCATGGGGATAATCTGTACTCTCTTGTTCACTCGTAAATCTGCAGTGTCCTGAAGAGCAGTAGGCTCACAGTCTGTGCTTAGAAATCTCTCTTTTTTTATTTAAATAAATAAATGAATGACCAGAACACAGACAGTCCATGACGCTGAGCTCCAAACTCAAGTCTGAGAAACGCACTCCCTCACCCAGTGCTCCAGGACACTGCCTGTCTAAATAAAGTAAGATTCGGAGGGCTGGCTTCAGACCAAAATGGACGCTCCCAGAAAAAGGATTAGAGAAACATTTTGGAGTTTAGTCCTGACAGGACAGGCCCTAAAGAGCATTGCAAAGGCTTTTGCATCTTTAATTCAGGTGTTGGGGGCTCCAAGATCACCTAGGGCCGAGCATTCCATGAACCATCTCTTCTTGATGGGATCCCATGCTCCCTGCTTGCACCAGCCAGGAGAGCAGCAGATGAGGTTAGCTGGTCAGAGAACACACTGAGCTTCCTATTCTAGAATCTTCTTTTCTTAGCAAACACTGTACTATAAGCCAGTATGTTGGGTTATGCCTCTTTGGCAAATATCTTAACTGCAATTTGAGATTCCTGAGTTCAGAGTTCAGCCTATCTCTCCCTTCTAAATTTGGAGAATGTATAGGGAAGTTCCTAGAGAGCCTCTTACCCATCAGTCTCAAGTGGAGTGCATGACAGTGCCTGCCTGGCCGTTTATCCAAGATACACTCAATTTATTTTGGAGTTCCGGACCTCGCTGTAATCAAATAATCATGCTAATAATTCTCAGAAGGTACTGTCAGAACTCTCTGACATTCAACCAGTCAGAACTCTAGGTGTGTTCATAATGCTGTTTCTATATCAGAAAAATGCCTGAGAGGGCTTCAGCTGCCAGGGGAACCTCTGTGTGACCATCAAGTTAGGAAATTTCATTACATGAAAACTAGTAAAAATCTTAGAAATGAAAGCCTTACATTGGGGCCAGGGGGATCGCTCAGCAGCATTAGTTCCTGCCAGGCAAGCACAAGGTCTGGAGTTCAATCCCGCATACTGCATGCCATCCCGCCCGAGAACTGGATGTGGTGATACATGCCTGTAATCCCAGCAGCCAGGTGGTTGAGACAGGAGGAGCACGGTGAGTTCGAGACTGGCCTAGGACTACAATAAGTGGGTACAAGGCCAGCCTGAACCACATAGCAAGAGCCTGTCTAAAAATAAAGTCTTACACTACATGAAAGAAGTTTAAATATTAATATGTGCCCTAAAACTTAAATCCATAGGAACAGATTACATTGGTAAATGTCTTAATCATTTATCTTTGAAGTCTTCAGACTTTTTTTAGATGTCTTCATTAGATGTTAATTTAAAACCAATTTGATATTAGTAGATACTTCAAAATTATCAAATACCTACTGTTTTCAAGAGGATATGTAAATTAGTTTTACATGCAATTTAGTGTTCACTTCAAAGATAACCAAATTAAGGAAGCAAACATTAGCATACATAAATTTAATTGGGTAAGTATTTCTCGGTTTGCTTAGATGTGGGATGCTAAACGTGAGTACTTCAGGCATCTGTGTAAATCTTTACACAGAAAAGCTGTATGATAAAAAAGAAATGAGTGTGTGTACAGGCAAGTGCTCCTCATTTGATCTTGCTGCTGGCCTCAAAACTGGATATAACAGCTCTGCACTCACTGCAGCTGAGCATCAGAGCTTCACCAGAATCAGCCGAGCTGTCGCAGTACTTCTAATGTCACTTGAAACCATTAACGACCAAGACTCATTTGGTGATCCGTGGTCCAGTCCTTCTTCAGCGTAAATTACTGGTTGTGAATCTGGTAAACATTTACAGGAATCTGCAAATGAAACAGCTAAATCCTGGATGACGAGGAGCCTCATAAAGGCAGCTCCCTTACTCTCTGGGGACCATCTTCGCCACTGGGATCAATGGAAACATCTCATCAGATGTGTGCTTAAATGCCCTGGTGCTAACGTTCTATTTGCAATTTTGCACAAAAGCTTCCACTTTAAGAAATTGACATCCAGTTCACTAAATAAACCCAAAGAACGCTATCCTGAAAGTGCTTTGCATCAAATACGGGGCTGCAGATGAATATTTGTCTCTCTTTGAGAATAGTACAATTCAGATAGTGAAAGATTTTGAAGTAGACTATTAGATAATGGCTTCTAATTTCTCTACACATCAACCCATGCAAATATTAACTCTTTCATATTCTTAAACAGTGCATATGAATGAGTAACTTGCTACAGTATAATTGTTCTATCCTCTTCACTGGTTTACTTAATGAAAGTGATTTTTTATCTCAAAAAAGACACTATATAATGTATATCTATATATTTACTGGAGGCACTAACAAAAACAATTTCAATACATGCCTAAAGTTATAGGAAAGAATTAATGTAGGCCAAATAAAAGCAAAACTTCTTAGTAATTGGAGAAACTAATAAGAAATAGAAATCAAACTTACAGTGATAGGATTTGTGGATTGGGAACTAATATGCTATTAGAAAGTAGGGCACAAGAGATTTTACCCTTCTTGGGTTTGAATGTTGTGAACCCTCACTGGCACTTTCCCATGTGGTTGATACAGAAAGAGATAGCTAGTCGCAAAATCTTCACATCCTAATAAGGCATTTTTGGATGAGAGGATAGGCTCTATTATAGGTGGTAAATTAAAGGGCTAGGATAACTATCCAAGATCATGTAATTTTCCTCCAACTTAGAGAAACTTTCCAAGGATAGTAAATCTTTTTATTCATTTTTTATTGGAGAAGCATAAATACACACACACACATACATACATACATACATACATATAAAAAAAAAAACATGGTATGTACCACAGTTTTTATGCTCAGAGGTGTATTTATTCTAAGAAGAATCAGTTACCATCTGGAAATCCACTGCATCTTTGCATTGTGAAGCCTAGAACGCTCCTTAAGGATAAACAGACCAGTAAGATTTATTTTTCTCCCCCTCTTTACTTTATAGATTTTATATAATCTATTGTCAACTGTGTAAGGAATAAACATTTGTTAAGAATGGTATAGCTTTCCAGTGTAATGAAAGCTTAAGATTTGTATTACAGAAAATTATTTCATCTGTTATAATCACGCAAACTGAACAAATAAATACTGTAATCCTTTTGGTAACAAAGAAAAACGTATGCATTAAAATAAAGTTTTATATTTATTTTCAAAATATAACTGCAGAAGAGACAATCATTCATAATAATTTGTCCCTGTACAGGTCCTATGCTAAAAATAGTAATGGTCTTAAAAATCTAGGAATTTTGCATAAAATAAGTATGAATATTTTCCATTAAAACGAAATCGGGTTTTCTGTCTAAACTGTGGAAATATTTGGGTTTAGCCAATAGCCTAGGAGGCAACAGGCCAGCAGGGGCCCGCCAGGATTAGCCCTAATTACCTCATGTTTCACCTTAATTAACTCCTGATACAAAAAGTAAACGCAGCAGGAATGACGGAGGAACCCTAGCCGGCGGGTCCGAGATCTAAGCCCTCTTTGTTTGCACACGGCAGTCTTTCCTTTGAATTCCCCTTCCTTCAGCCCAAAGATCAACTGATGGGCCCACGCTGCATGGCTACTAGCCGGGCGGCAACGATGCGACGCTATATTTACATTTATTCTTGGCAGAGAAATCACATCCCCCCCAAGGCAGCATGCCAGGCGATGGTTATATTTACATGTGTAAATATGGTAAGAGAAGTACCTAAAGTAGCTTCTCTAAAAGACCACGAGAAAACACAGTCCGTGATGGTTTACCTCAGCAAAATACTTGACCAACCCTCTAATAAGTCCCCTTTTAGTCCCAAAATCACCCATGTTCCACATGGTGCTGCACCTCCTGTTCCTTGAACTTAGGAGGTCAGAGGAGGCCCCTTGCCTCATAGGGCTGATAAATATCTACAAGGCCAAAAGAAGTCATAACTCGGATAAGAATTAAAGTCTTTGCTCTTAAAAAATACCTCATTAGCAAATACTCATCACACAGCAGCCTGAAACACAAATATAAGATTCTAGGTTTACATGGTAAACACTAACAAAGTCGTGAAATGTGTGTTCATAAGGCTGCAATCTTCTGAAGACAAGCATCGAATCATCCGATCATCAGCAACAGTGCAAACCTGAGAACTGCCCATGAGAAATGGGGAAAGGTGGAGTCCTGGAGTGAAGCAGCACAAAGCCTTGGCGTGTGGAAACGTGGGAAAGCTCAGCCAGCCGCCCCAGCCACAGACTTAATGCTAGCTTCACGTTTCACATAGTTTAAAGTTCAGGGGAAATACTTTGTAGAAGGCTGATGGCTTGCATCCTATTAATAATTATTGGAACTCATAATTGTTTTTTACCTGCATGTATTTATATCAGATATAAAAAATAATCTAGAAGCACATTATCACAAACCTTTTTACATAGGAAACTAAGAAAATAATGAATCGATTATATATATATATATATATATATATATATATATATATATATTTTTTTTTTTTTTTTTTTTTTTTTTTTTTTTTTTTTTTTTTTTTTTTTTTTTTTTTTTTTTTTTTTCCAGGAGCAAGATTCAAACTCATGAGCTTGCACTTGCCAGGCAGGCACTTGTGCCATGGAGCCATCTCCCCAGCCCTGGATTCATTAATTTCTGACTCTGTCTATTTTAACTCTAACTTTCATTGGTGAGATCAACAGCAGTGTGGTCATGCCTGCATGATCCCGTGGGCAGTAGTGACAACCAATCCGACAGTGGTCCATGACTGCCTTGCCTAAGGACGTAGTGCTCATCTTTGCTTGCCTACCTACACACTGCAGGGTTTACACAACAGAGAAATACCTAGCAATGCCTTTCTCAGAGGCACCCCAAAGTTGCAGAATGCGTGAGGGTACGGGGAAGAAGCTAACAACGGCTGTGGATGAATCCATATGCATTTCATCTCTCTGCTCTTTGAAACTGAGATTTATAATTTTGGCAAATTCAAAAGGATCTGCGATGACAGTGCAGTGCGCATTGGGTAGGATTCTGCCCAGGAGGCCTCCTGGCTTAGTTCTGCACTGTCAGTTTGTAGGAGGTACTTACTTTCCTGGGTGATTATTTCTTCCTTTCTTTCCCACTAAACAACTAACCTCCTTGGGTCTTTTCATAGATTTGGAAAATTGGAGTCTCTAAAGTTTGTATTTCATTATATGCATTTACATATTATGTATTTGTATTTGTAGCTATTAGGTATCCTTAAGCAAGTACCTGCAATTTTTGCTGCTATATATTCTCAATCATTGCCTGGCTTTGCTGGGAGAGTCGATTCATGCTTAAGGGTTAAACACTGCTGAAAATTTACCTTAGAGACTCTATTGGGATTCAATGTTTAATTATGAGTATGATCCAAAGATAAAAACAGTATTATGATAATTTTACTTTTCTAAAATATTATTTTATCCTTGAGTAAAGAGTAATCTCTCAACTCTCTGGCAAATAAAAATGGAAAATCTCATGAGTCTACACCTGAGGCACAAACATTGCAGTACATGATGTGATCATCGAATTGTTCTGATCAGGGAAATAAGCAGCGCGCCCTGACACATGCGTCCGCGCATTGCTTTCTGGAGAAGACTGGAATGTGGTCAGAGCTCTGCAGGGAAGGACTCGCTGGGAGCATGGACAGAACCAATCTATCGGTCTAAGGCCCCAAGAGCAAGCCCGTGGGCACAGGCCCTCTCCTCTTTACTAGCATAAGGTGAGCAGCTTCCCTGGGCCACAGACCAGCGTGGACAGTGCTTCTGTTGACCTGGTTTCCAAGCAGCAGAGCCATCTGACCCTGGGATGGAACTTCCAAACTGCAAGCCTACCCACGTCACTCCTTCCCCAGGTTCATCCTCTCAGTGATGGACGCATGCTCCTCGCTCATTCGCTGGCCCTTCCTGTATTTTGTTCTTACAACTCCGACTTACTAGTCACGCTTGGGCCGAAGCTCTCATTGGAAGGAATTGAAGCTGTTCTGAAAATGGTTTGGGACAAAACACTCTAGTAGAAGAAACTACCAGTTCGGCGGGAAAAGTGAGTAAACAAGTAATTTTGTGATTTTTTAACCGCTGGAATATTTTGGACAGGAATATAAATTTCAAAAAAACACAAAAAGTATGAGAAATAGCATTGCTTTGGAAGCAATGTATAAATTTGAGGACAGGAAAGATAGTCCTAAGTGCCCTCAATTTGCACTGAACTCTGTCCTTCAAAATCAGATCCAAACCCTAAGGGTATCCTTTTGTCACGTTATTGGTTGAATATAATTATTTCCAATTGATTTGAATTACTCTAATCCTTTTGGAATTTCAAAGCACATAACAAGAAGTATAAATAAACATTTAATTTCCATTGTGTGAGTTTCTTATAATAGATTCCAGGTAAGCTCTCCTTCCCACATGGTATCATGAGAAACACCCATGTGTTCCCTGTAAAACATTACATTAATCATTTGAAGAATTTGTTCTTTCACATTTCACTTGAACATATGCAAAGAATAACATGCTTTGAACTGCAAAATGCATTTCATATTAAAAATAAGCAATAAGATTGCCTGTTTATGCCAGGCCATATTTGTAACCTGTATGATTCCTTGTTATTTACATTGATTTCTAGAATGATTACTGAATTTAATTATGACATCTGCAGGCTCTTAAAATGTCTAAACTTGTTGTCAAACAACCATGAGAAGAAATACTGTAAATGATAGAATAAGAAATGCAGTCCTACAATTACATTTTATATAAACACAAGTAAAATAAGTTTGCCTTCTTTTATATCTGCACACACACTTAATGTTTACATAATGGGACTGCTTACAAAAATTTCCTCATGTGATATTTTACTGCATAAGGCTCTGTCTGATTTAATTAATTCCCCATGCTCAAGGCTTACTTTAAAACTCAGAAGCTATTGGTAATTATTTAATATAGAGAGACTATCCCATAACATCTTTGCAGTCTCATTATACTGATGAATTTTACACCCTAAACTTCAGCTCATAGGTGAGAAGCAGCAATGGACTCTGAGCTTCTTTAATGAGATGCGTCCAATCTGAAAAGCCAGTGATTCCTCTAGTTCCAGTGTGAAAGTATGACCTGCTTCAGGCTATCCCAGGCTGAGAAAACATTACCAGTTAGAAAAAAAAAACAGCAAAGAAAAAAAAAAAAAAGTTCACCTTCTTGGTTTCATTGAACTCTGTTGCTTTCACTAGAATTAATCACTTGATTGAAATCTTTGGCACCTGGATGCACACCATACGATTTGGCTCCTGCTCCCACAGGAAATAAAATATGTGGAAGAGGTGCCTACGCCCTCAGGTTCCTCTGAGCCTACAGCATGGACTAGATCCAAGTATCCATCAGTGGATGAACAGGTAAAAGGATGTGGTGCGCCTCCAGGGCAAAGCTGCTCACTCTGGGTGGCCCAAAGGCTTGTGGCCCCAAGGCTGAGCAGAAGAGGAGGGCCAGAAAGGAAGCACCCGGCCCAGCGGTGGACTCGAAGTCCCTCCTGCGTGAGCCACCGGGAAAGGGCCAGAGGAGGGCTCAGCTGGTCCTGGGCAGCTTCGAGACAACCCAGACAGTGATCCGGTTGGACTGTCACTGTAAACATCTGTCAAAACGTCATATGGAGCACCATCTATAGCTGCCATTTTGTGTCAATTTTAATCCAATAATTTTCAAACTAGCCTAGCATTGCTCAGTAATTCAATGTAATGCAGCCCTCAAGCTTTTCTTTCTTTCTTTTTTTTTTTTTTTTTTTTTAATGTTTTTGGTACAAAGTGTCACGATGCAGCCGTGACTTATAGTGATCCTTCTGTTTTCAACTTCCCCAGTGCTGAGATTATGGGCTTCTGGCACCATACCTGGTCTCGATGGCCGGCTCAGCCTGTCCTGGGTTGGCAAGGGCATAGCACATAGGGCCGGGAATCAAGCCCAGGTCCCTGCACTTGCCTCAGAAGACACTTAGTCTGCTGAGCTATCTCCCTGGCCCTGCCCTCCAAGCTTGTCTTTGGATATTTCAAAATTCCCTGCAGGCCACTGAGCCACCAAGTATTCAAGCGCTGACCCCTGCTATATGTTCACTATATGTTCAGTAAATGCAGTCCTCTTTCAGAAAAAAAAAAAAAATGTTAGCTTTCAAAATGAATTACAATGTGAATCTAACTCAAGCAGCATTTGGTAAAGTTCTAGCTTGCTTCTAGTTTATAATACAAAGTGGCAGAATAATGCATCGTGTCTGCAATGAAACAGTTTGCTATCCAGCTGTGATGAGACGATGTCGAGTCATGAGAAAGTCCATTACCCTGCATGACTTCTAGGAAGATCAAGCTTTGCTCTTGCCTTTTAAGGTTTTAAATCTCCCTCTTTGGCTTAAAATAATTATAATGAACTAAAATGTAAACTCACAATCTATCCAGCTAGAGCTAAAATTCTAATTAGCCTCAGGGACAAAGGAGCAAATTGCATACTTAGGCGTACAATTCCAGGATGCATTTACTTCCAGCTTTGACATTCCTTATGTCTACAGCTTCTATGGAAGAACTGATGAAGAGCCAAGCTGGGGTGTGAAAGCCTCCTGGACCCATAGGTTTTATTTTGTTTGATTTTTAAATTTCATGTATTTGGTACAGGGTCTCACTACGCGGCTCCGACTTGTAGTGATCGTCCTGTTTCAGCCTCCCCAGTGCTGGGATTGCAGACCTGTGCCTCAATGTCTGGACTCAGGGGCCAGCTCGGTGCCTGAGGGTGGAACTGGCATGACATGTAGTACTAGGCATTGGACCCTGTCCCTATGCTTGCCTAAGCAGGCACCTAGTCCACTGAGGTATCTCATGGGCCCAGACCCATATGTTTTTATATGAATCTGAAAAAAAAATATCATGTCTAAATACATGTAAGCTGTTTTCAGATGTAAGATATAGGAATTAGGAACAGAAACTTAGAAAAGAGATGAATTATAGTGACGAAAGGGTGTCTAGAAGTTTGAGCACTCACCTAGGTTCTACCTTAGCTTCTCTGTTTATGAAAGAATCTTAACACCCACGTTGCAGACTTGTGAGGAAGAGCCTAGACAGCTGCATTGAACTCACTCCTACCTGCAGGCCGAGCCTCCACCAGCCAGGATACATGTGTTCTACAACCACAGCCAGGCCATCACGGAAACTTAGTTTGTCAAAGAAACATTCTCAGAAGACAACCCTGGACATATTTCTTGCTTACGACAAATTCTGCAGGTTGAATATTTTAAAATAATTATTCTCCCTTCTAAAGTCATTAGTGGCCTCCTGAAGCTGCAGAGGTATAAACCTTAGGTGTACTGTGTCACTGTAACACACAAAGTGACACCAAGGTGACCGCTGTGGACGTGCTAGAGAAGTGGATGGCAGAGAGTGACAGGGTGAGGTTCCGTGAGGCTAACCAGAGCGATGCCGAATCTCAGGCTCCGTATAGATCATGAACTCCTAACATTATCACTGTAGTATCTTGGGGCTGTACTGGGCCACAGGCCACGGAAGCCACAGCAGGCAAAACCACAGCTGAGCGGTGACTGCTGTATTTCTAAAGGGATATTTTTACAAGAAATGATGAATTGGATTATTGCTAATGTTAAAAGTGAACTGCTTTCTTTTTACAGCTATGCACCCCTGTATCTGATTTACTTAGTATGGCTGACAAAGAAACTCAAGAAGAATCTATGGCTGATTTCTCATTATGTATTACTGATAAAAGAGCAGAGATCTACAAAACAGAATAAAACTTAGAAACAATAGCTGCCAGTAACTACTCAAGATGAACTTACAGTTATTGAGACATTTTTATAGCTCTGCGTGATTAGAATTTACCAAATCAGAAAATCTATCATGGCCACCTAATTTCCTTTAAGCTATATCTATTCCTTTCACACTTCAATTGTGGATCCATGACAACATCCTGGGCCAAAGACAATAAACATTTTAAACTAACTAAATAATTATTGCAATTCCAGGATGGCGATTTAAGAAACAAAGCATTGAAAAACTATTCCACGTACTTCTCCTCCTCGCTCCCTGCTTTCTCTGCCTGTTTGCCCATGACCTCCTTGACAGCCCTGCATATGTCTTCACATGCCTTTTCCTACTCAATCCACAAAGGAAACAAATAGGCACCTCCCGGATCAGCTCAGCCAAAAGTCATACACTGAAACGTTGAGTTGCTCTGTGGACAGGATGATGCATTTCAGTTTTAGCTTTAGCCAGCTCAGGTAGGGTCCCTGGGGGCCCTCCATTTCCTGGGACAATGCAGGTTTCTACTTCAGATACAAGGATTGGTTTTATTCAAAGGAAAATGAAGACAGATTCACATACACACACTCTCTGGGCTATGTTTAAAGGAATGAAGGGGTTCAGCCGTGCTGTGCTATATAAGTGACATGGTGCAGATCAAGGGTAACCCCCATGACCCCCCCACACACCCCTTGACACTCTCAGGTGCCTAGAGAACAGGGCTTCTAGAAGGCGACAAGCTTGTAGGCTTCTAGAGTTAGATGTGACGGCAGAGCATGCGATCTGGCGAGAGTATGCAGCTTGCTGGGGACCCCGCCTCCAGAGGTACATCTGCCTTCCTAGTTCCTGCCTTCTGTCTCTGTCTCCTGAATGCCACGCTGTCAGCCAGGAGAGGGCCCACAAGTTGAGTCTACCATTAATACCACGTGGTGCAATGCAAGTGTCAGTCCTCAAGGCCACTTAAGTTAGTTTGCACTCATCCGTGGTTCCATTCTCATTACAGTCTGCCTCCTCCATAAGGAACTTAAGAACCTGTAGTTTACTTTGGGTGCTGGCAGACACAATTTGAAATTCTTGCCACAGAATACAGGTTTCAGATCCCTGTTCCAGTAGTTGAAATTCTACTGAATAGCGATAAAAAAAAAGAAACACCAAACCAAAATTATTGGTTTATCAAGCCAAATATTGCAAAGAAATAACTAGGAAAACTTTCACAAAATGTGTGCCGGGTAAAAGAGCAGGATAAAAATATCAGTCGTCAAAGAATGTGCTCATTAAGGCATGCTGTCTGCTCTGCTTTTCAAGGAACTTTTAGATATGAAGGGAATTAATTTGCCCAAATTAAATTTAACTCTTTGGATCATTTATTCAAAGTGTTCAGCTAAGTTATCCTAGTAGCTCCTTTAAGTGCCTTTGTATAAATAGCCATTACCATTAATTGAAGTATTTTCTTGAATTCTACACCCACTAAAAACTGGAAAAGAATAAAATATGAAAATAAAAACCCACTTGAATTCAATTTATCATTTTAAGACACTCTCAAAAGCATGTGGAATTGAGCAACTACTAGGAAATAATGTTCTTTTGGTTTTCTCTGAAACAGAATGGCCAAAGCTCCTAATAACTTGCCTTAACTCCTAGTGAACGCTGGTCCTTAGTGAGGTCATTTAAAAATAGGCCCAGTGGGAGTGTGTGTGGTCTACAGGTCAGAGGCAGGAGAGATCCTGGAGAAGGTGTGCTGGCAAAGGAAATCAATTTTTAAAGGGACCACTTCACATTTCTTAAATACAGAATAGTCTACTATGTGTAACCCCACCCCCTCGTGCGTTTCTAAAATGGGGTAACTTCCTTTATAAGAAATAAGGGCCAGCCACATAGCTCAATGGATTAAAGCACCTGCAAGCAGGAGCAGGGGCTGGGGGGTTGACCCCCTGTGCCTGCCATGCCAGCCCCGTACCCAGGGCACACTGAGATGGCCATTGAGACTAGGCATAGTTGTGTGTGAATGTAATCCTAGCTCTTTGGAGGCTGTAAAGAGGCACATCACTGTGAGTCTAATCTAGTAGTGAGACCCTGAACACCCTGGAGACCCTCCTCTAAAACAGAAAGAAAAAGAAACAAATAGTAAAGAATGAAGCCCTTCAGCTTTACAACATTTTCACTAACTATTGTTTGATTTCTACACTTAACTCTTCCAAAATTTAAAATTTTTAAGTCCTACCTTATCCTTAAAAATTCTGTTTCTCTGTCTCTGTCTCTGTCTCTGTTTCTCTGTCTCTCTGTCTGTCTCTCTCTCTCTCTTTCCCCCTCTCTCTCACCAGGGATCAAACTCAGGGCCTGTTCTTGTCAAGAGGCACTGAAGCTGCGGAGCTATCTCCCCAGATGAAATCTTCCCTTTTGGATCTACTGGAGGATCAAAGGAGACTGCAATGGTATTAGATGTCTAAAACCCAGTTATGTGCTGGTGGTAATATAATTCACTTGAATTATCCATTGCTGAAGAAAGTACTGATGTATTTCTTGTGCTTATAGCTACATTATAAATGATAGTGTACTATGTAATCCTCCTTTATAAAAACTATATGAACAATGCAATGTTGCCCTACATGTTAAAAGAATTCTCCTTAAACAGTAACATTAAAATGTTAAAAATTATCTCATTGTCTCTGTCATTAGTCTCCCATTAGTTTGTTCTTCCTAATTTTTTCTAAAAGTATCATACTTTAACCAGTAAATACAAAAGTAAAGACAAGACATAGATGAATTCAGAAGCCAGTGCAAAGCCAACAAAGAGCACTAGCTTTTATACTCTTCTGCTTCCATTTAGGGCCCCCAAAATATTATATTCTATATTATGAAAAAAGATTTCAAACTGCAATACATTATAAAAAATCATTCATGGATGATATTGACCAAAATCAATAAATACCATGGCCTGCCAAAAGAGATTTTATACCTATGCATCTTGGCCAATTGTTTTGGCTCCCATGCACACAGGGCCGTATGAAGAAAGTTTTCCATTTGGTGTAGTTCAGTCAAAGTATTTGATGTTAACCACAACCGTATGTCTGCTTCTAAGGCAGGATGCTGTACAATCACTTGGTACCTTCCAGGTAACTATGGCAACTATAGTGGAACTCCTGAAGATGAGACGGTCTTAGAAGATGCTGCTCCGCCCCTCCCACAGGTCACACTATTTCTCCCAGCATGGCTGGCTTGTACACATTTCCATGCAGATCATTTCTTTTTTATGTAGGTAGAATTCACAGAATCTCTTCACTGGCCAGGAACGTGAGCTGAACAGGCGATGATTCATCTCATCGGCTGTCCTTCCATCCTGCTCCTTCAATATGCATGGGAGGATTTCCCTTTGTGTGTGACCATAACTCACATACACCCCAGGAACTTGGTTTATTTCTACAGTAACAGTTTGCACACCTGTTTTGAAAAACTGGATGATGTAATACTATAATGACATATGTACTATTCTCACATATCCTTTTCCTACAATTCAGATATATGGCACATTTAAATACTTTGTACAGTTCTTGCTTTAACTTGCCCTAAACCACCCAGCAGAAAAGTTTAACCATGAGTAATAAAACGTAAAACTAGATTAGTATACTGAGCTGTAAAAGGCTTAAATCAGTAGCTTCCAACATTGCCACTTCTGCTAGTAACCCACTGTGATTATGGAACATTGGACTATGTATACAACTACTTTCTCTTCATTGAGAACATATTTTTTGTACTAATAACAATTAGAAAATTTATCATGTCTGCACCCTGTGCTCTGTATAACTACTAGGAAGACAACAATATGCATTGTATCAAATATTGGGAATGTACCAGTCACATGTTTTGAAACTGTTGCATTACTTCTTATTAAAATAAATAGCAAATAAGATAAATAAATATTTCATAAGTATTTGTAACCACAAAAGTTTTACACATATTTATCCTCAATGTAAATATATCAAAATTTTCTCCATGAATTTATTTTACTGAGCCCAAAACATGAGCTCTACACGATCTTTACAAAGAAAATCTAAATCCATTGGCGGGAAGAAAAAGGAAGAAAACAATCTTAACACATGTTAACACACTGAAAAAGACATGAGTATTTAAATACAATAAACTAAAAATCGATGATGGCATAATTGCGCTCAATTCGTCTGTAGAGGCCATAGCAGCAATAATATAAGATCCTGCTCATTGTGAATGCCACAACGTGCCATGTATCCACACACTGGCCACTCCACTGTGATTGGAAGTTAATTAGTAGGCTCGTGGTGATTTGATTATTTCAAAGATGATCTACTTACACATAGTAAAGAAAGCTTTACAAAGTACGTGACACACTGTCTAGCCTTGGAGCCACACGTTTTCTATGATTGTGCTGCAGGTCACGCCCTCCTGGCTGTTGCTGCTATTTGAGTGACATCTACTAAAGTACGGAATGCCATAATTCAGGGTGAGGAAGGGAGAGGCCGAACATGAGGCAACAATGCAGAGCAGTCTAACTTAGGTTCAATGAAAGTGCCAGCACCGGCAATTTTTCTTAAGGGGAAAAAAAAAAAAAAAAAAAAAACCAGACCTCCCAGATGTAATTTTTAAATTGTACTGCTGGATTTGTAAAGAACACCGAATATGTTGATTGATTACTTACATATTAGGAGAATCTAGTCATTGTGGAATGATATTCTAGCAGTTGAAATTTTCAGGACATTTCTAAAATTAATTGGAGGGCCCCCGAGATGGTTCATCAGCCTAAGGCGCCTGCTGAGGAAAGCTTAGGCAAATGCAGAGACCGCAGTTTGATCCCTGGCACCACATGCTGCGCCAGCCCCACCCCCACGGCAGGCTGAGCAGTCCATAATAAATAAATAAATAAATAAATAAATAAATAAATAAATAGGAAAAAGTCAGTTTTGAATAAGGCACTTTTAAAGTTTGGATATATTTATGCCTTAGAAACCTTTCCTGTGTTTGTACTGTTAAAGAAGTATAACGTGATTTATGGTAACATAATCGAAGCATGTACAGAAAAAGAAAGAGTAGAGCTATGTGCCATGCACCACATATTAAACTCATTTAGCAGTTCAGCATAAACAATTTCACAAGACGTTATTACAAGTAAAATTCATAAAGGAACTGCCTTGAATCATACTCTGCCCTATTTAGATCTTCACAGAACTTGTCCAAGTGCTTTTACATATACAGACTAGAAAACTGGTTTAATGGAATAATTTGTGTCACAATCACCCAGTGGCAGCTTGGACTTTAGGAATTTCCTTGTTATAGACACAGCTAGAATTCCACTCAACTTAAGGTAAAGCTTGAAATTTAATAACTGACCTGGACCAACATTAGTTGAATGCTTACTTCTAATTTCAATGCTTTTCTATGACACAAGTCTTCCCCTCCCTTCAAAATGTTCAATTTTTAATAAAGCAACGTCTGGTTTTGGCATGAGGCCATTTGACTTGCTGTTGCCCTACCCCTCCGGGAACGTGTAAAAGTAAGTAGTTCTTCAATAACCATTTCTTTATTGTTGAACAGCTGCATTAAAAGAATAAAAAGATATTTTTTTAAAATGATAGTATTTGAACATTTTATGAGGAATCTACTGTTATACACATTAAATTACATGAAAATGAACCCGTCTTAATGGAAAATCATATGTAGCAATTCTATGTGGAAACCGAATAGGGTAGAAAAGAATACATGTGGCATTATATGCTAAACTATTTAAATATAGTTTTATATATATATATATATATATATATATATACATATATATATATGTATATGTATATATAGTTTACATATCCATATACATTGTATGTGAGTATATAAAAGCGAGAGAGGGAAGGAGAGAGACAGAGAGGCGGAAGATGTAAGCATCCTGTTAACTGAAGAAGTGGAAACATAAATGGATGTTTTCAGTTGAGCAGCATCTTAAATAGCAAATTTAATAATAGTTGCTACTGAAAAATTGGCACTAAATTTAAACATAATAAAAATACGCTTGGAAATCTGATACCTTAATATCAACAATGTTGCTCGCATTCATACAGTATGAAATACGATTTGATGAGGGAAAGAATATAAGGCTATAAATACTATAACAACAAGTTATTAAATATACCCGTAAAGCAGACAGGCTTGGCAACTTTATTGTGCCTTTAAAAGACTTTTTTAAATTTTAAAGACTTTCAACATTTCCGTCAGTGTTCTTCTAAAGGTGGAGCTGGCTATGCGAGCACACGGAAGCACCTGGACCCAAGATGAGATGGCCCCAAGGCACCTACTCTGGGCATCTTTGACACACATATCCCTGAGATACTGCAAGAAAAAGAAAATAAAAAAAGCAAACCTCTTCTGAACATGAAACAGCCCCCTGTGATGTTAGCTCTATTATTTTCTTAACAATCAGTATAGAAATATGTTTTCATTGCTTTTTTAATAGTGATTCAATACTTCACCCATCTTTTAACTGGTGTCCCTTCTTTCCTTTATTATCCTTAATATATTCCGCTGAGAGCTTTCTTTCCCTTCAAGAATAGGGAGGTGACCGTCCAATAGCCTCTCCCTCCCAGAAGTCTCTGCTATACAAACCTGCACACTAATCAGAAATGGGTCAAATGGTCTTCACATGAAAGCGTCTAACAAGGTCCCTGAGGAAGGCTTCTAAGTGGCAGCAGGGAAGAGCACAACTGCTTTTTTTTTTATGGAAGACAGATACTAGCTTCCATTGGCCCATCTTAAAGTATAGATGCTGCTTTGAAGCTACTATAATCACAGTTGCTTTTCAAAGATGATTATGCCACGAGAAACACAATTTCTCTGAATTAGGACTCTATGTGAAGCAAGGGTAGATATAGATATAGATATAGATATAGATATAGATATAGATATAGATATAGATACTATATTCTGCATACTTTGCATGTCCCTGGTTGGTAAGTAACACTTGTAACCTTCCATTTCTCAGCTGCAATTGTCAATTGTAAATATTTACATTAACTCTAGGTTGAATAAAGTCTAGGTCAGACTGTAGCAAACTAGGACATGTATGTGCAACTGCAAAGTTGTTTGCAAGAAGCCATCAAATTGCTCCAGTAAAATACTGAACAGCTGGTATATGAATAGTAAATTAATGACTATTGAATATCACAAGTGACATTTAGATAATTCTATAGAGAATGTAAAAACAATGATAAATCTTCTTAAAGCACGAATATTCTAAACTACATGAAGTTCTCGCAAAGAAATTATCATCATCAAACATTGTTGAGAATTTCACCATAAAGTATAATATTTAATTCACGAATCCACTCGCATTTTTATAAGAAAAAATAGGTACAGTCATTGTGTAGTACTATAATCATATAGAAAGGGTTTTTTTCTTTCTTTCCTTGAGAAATGAAATTTCACCAGGTAGAAGAAAACAGCAGTACTTATGTAAATTTTGGTTCGTTATGTTCATAAGCTCTGTGCTTTTTTACAAGAAAAAAAAAAAAAAGCGAGTAAGCCCATATCTGCAGTTGCACTCTGCATTCGAAAGCATTCCTGGCACCCTCCCTGGCATAGCCTTGCAAGGAAGCAATCCTCTAACAAGAGAAACTTGCCAACTGGTCCGTTTCTGGAGGTGACCAAAATGAAGGTGCTAGCTGAAATAATGTCCATGAACAAAAGGGTCTGCAGTGGGTGCGCAGGTGTGGTGCATCCTACATTGAAATAAAAGTAAAAAACATCTCTTCCTATCACACAAAAGAGAAAGCGCTATATTAAGAGAACATGTAAATAGATTAGCAATATAATGCAATCTTTGGATCTGCTTACTACTTTAAGAGCAAGGCAACATTTCTAATGCCGGCACAAAATCAGAGAAGGTCACCTTTCAGCAACATTCTCCACTTGTTTTGCCCAAGATTTGCTTTGTATATAGAACACGAAACAGACCAAGTTCATAATACTTTGGCAAATTCAGAAGCCCAGAGACAAAGGAGCTGCCTCCTGTAGGAATAAAAAAATAGCACTATGTTTAAATCCCACAAAATTAATGTTTAGCTCAAGGATTTGCTGTTCATCTCAGAAACCCTCAAGCCTGAGGCAGGATTAGGTCAGAATCGTGTTCGAACAACTGGAGGAAATCAATGGATTTCACTTTATTAATAATTAAAAGCCTAATGCAGATTGGCAAGTGATTAAAATTTGGAGAACACATGTTTATTACTGCAATTTAAAATTCCTCCACGATATATAATTTTAAAATGGGCCACTACAGAGGAAAATAAAATGAAGTTATGTTACGTAAGTTCGTTAAAAGAGGGAAAGCTAAGGCAGTACTGGTATGTGTGATGTAGGTTCATAAAGTTTCTGTCTGCAGGGCCAAAAACACCATCCACAGCTAGTTTGGATCCGTGACAGAATGCAGGGTGACTATGGCAGCTTATTCTGTCACCCATAACTAAATTAATCCCCAATAGGATTTGCCAAGGGTGACAGAAACAAAGTTTGCACAATAAAGAACATTAAAGCTCTCCTGACAGAGTCAAATAGCTTGAAATTTAGCAATTCAAAAGCCAAGTCTATTAAAGATACATGCTGCACCAGAGTAGCAGTACCTCATTTCTATAATCTGCAGTAACTTCATTACCGTAGCCACTAATAGTTTAAATATGATTTATGGAGTCCAAGCATAGAAGAATAGGCCTATAAACTAAAATGTCAACCTTCCATCTGACTTCAAAGCTCTTCTTAAATAGTGCTGCTTTGACGTTTTTTATTTCGCGCTGTACCTTCTTCTGGAAATGAACATGTGCTATGCACAGCCTGGCTATTATTAAGTTTTCAACGTGTGGAGTCTTGAGGAACGGCGAGAGTTCTGGACAATAGACTTTCGAAAACGCCAAGAGATTCCACACTACCCAAGGTACAGAGACTTCTCACCACAAGGAAAGCTTTTGTTCTGACATTTATTAATCATACTGGACCGAACATGGATCTTGGGTTTACCCTGAAAGCCCATATGTTGATTTGGATCTGGCACAGGACAGGCCCCGGGAAAGTGCAAACTGCAGACTGAAGTCCCCAAAGCTTCGAGCCAAAATCCACCTCCTCTCTTCCTAATGTGTGACTGTTCAGACTTTATCCTATAGCTGGAAAGATGAAGACGACGTCCAAAGCAGCACCTAGCTGAGCAGTGAGTGCTTCCCCGAGCACACGCCCACCTGGATGTCAAGTGGCTCAGCAACCTTGATCCTGTTCCCAAAAGTTAACGGCCTAACTCAAAAGTACATGTACGCAAAAGAAAGAAACTGAAAAGGAACAGAAGGAAGAGGGAAAAGAAAAACGGAGGGAAAAAGGAGAGATACACAGGACGAGATGAAGGAAAATAAATAATGTGTATAAATAATAAATACATCTATAGGAATATAAAAATAAATATATATGATGCTGTAGTTTGAACTTATACCCTTTGCAAATACCATGTTTAAATTTCATCCCCATTGTAGTGTTACGAAAAGATCGAGCCTTTGAAGGAGTGATTAAGTCCCAAGGGCTCTGCCCTCCCAAGTGGCTCAGTGCATGCTAACTCAGGGCCCTGCTGCCTTCCACACGCTCCTCAGCCTGAACGCCTGCAGGGCGTCCCCACCTAATAGCTCTGAAGCCACGCACGTTTGACCTGGAGAGAGGGGCCTGTCCTTCCCCAAACTCTGAGCTTGGTATCATCTTGGTCTTGGAAAACAGAGAGAAAAAGTAATGTATAATGAAAGTGTTAATGTTTAATTGTTTAATCAATTTTCTATGCCTATATCTATTAATCTAAATTGACCTGATGTTGAAAATATGTAATATAATCATTATTAAATTTAAACAATAAAACTATTAAATCATAAAAAAAGAAACGGAGAGAAAGAAATTTTATTCTTTGTAAGATAGGCAGTCTACGATATAGTGTCATCACAGTGCAAACAGCTTGCAAAGGGACACGTTCTAAATGTTAAGCATGATTCCTACTTCAAGCTTTCTTGGTTAACTGAATGTTCAATTCTATTGGGCAGCACTGTCTGGAACTCTGTGACACGGGACATAGCCTACATTTGT
Organism: Myocastor coypus; assembly: GCA_004027025.1. Lineage (NCBI taxonomy): Eukaryota > Metazoa > Chordata > Mammalia > Rodentia > Myocastoridae > Myocastor > Myocastor coypus. The sequence goes on along the minus strand of PVJA010008544.1, from coordinate 6,095 downwards.
GTTGTTGAGTTAAGTGATCCCCGGTCATGTGAAGATATTCCATAGTAAAATCACTGCTTATGCAAATGACAAACTACTTCATTTCTTAAATCATTTAAATGGAATACAGAACAGGCATCCAGCAGCTACTACTCTGGCCACAGGCATCTGTGGAAGAAATTTGAAATGAGTTTAAAAAGAACTGTTAATTTTCTTTATATTTGATACTTCAACATGTGATATCCTTTCTCTACTTAAAAAAGTATTTTTAGAGAACAGTGCTTTCCAAGACATTTTTTGAAGCAGATTTTATTGGTGTATTAAGATCCTTTCTGATTTACAGTCACTTTGCTATGGTTGTAAAAGACCGAAAATCGAAGAGCTGTGATAAGATAGTTAAGGCACATCACTCCTTCCTAAAACCTAGCATAAATTGTGGAAGTACTCATCAAAATACCATGGTGTACATTTTAAGTACATAAAATAGAAATATTTTTTCCAAAACATATTAAAACTGTCTTATTTTAAGAAGACACTGAAAAAAGCTACAACTAGGTTTTGTTTTTTTCAGAAAGTAAAACAAAGTGGGAAAGTAAGGAGGAGGAGGAGGCGGAGGGGGAGGAGGGGGAGGAGGAGGCGGAGGCGGAGGACAGATACGGAGCTGCTCATATTCATGAAGCTCGAAGCTCAGAGTGAGCCTGGCACAAGCACAGCCTGTCCTGGGCGGAGGGCCGACAGAGGCTGTCCTCCAGCTGCTGCGGGCCCTTTTGTCCACCACAGAGGTAGCTTTAGGAAAACCTAGCTGGGATTTTTAATCTAGAAAACTACTTTGAAGAAATGCAACAGTTTAAGCTCCACACGTTGCCAAATCTGAGATGATTCTCAGGTTAACGGCGCTAGCAGAAGTGGGGCCCAGCTCCTCTGGGGACCTAGCGTTGTCCAAGTGTCTGAGCAAAGTCAGTCAATGCATTGCAGCTGGGCCTGGCGATTATACTGCTAAGGAGTTTCTGTGCACACGTGCGTGTTTGTAGATTTTAGCACTCAGGAACAATTCATCACTAATGTTATTTGTGACAACAGAATATTTAAAGATGACATACTAAAATTTAGCATAGACCTATATACATGGTCTGTTAATCTGGTTTCATTTTTCATGGTTTCGGGTACTATGATCAATTATTAGATAGAAGACTTGTGAAATGAACCATTTATAAATTTTAAGTAAGTCATGTTGTAGTAGTTTATCACAACATTTCTCTACTCCATTACGGCTATTAATCTCTTATTCCAAGCAGTTTATCACTTACCACATGTATGAGGTTCAAGGGCACAAAATGGGAGCTGGTTTTCCACCAAAGGTCTTGGATTACGCCTTAGCAGGTAAGGCATTACTACAGTATTGGCTGCTACTGGTTTGTATGCAAAAGCTTTCCCAACACTTTATTCTTATTTTATTTTATTTTTGTGGTACTGAGGGCTGAACTCAGGACCCTGCACTTGCCAGGAAAGTGCTTATTATACTGAGCTATCGCCCCAGACTAATTTTGCAACACTTTACAAGTGTTTTTTTAATTATTATTTTTTTTAACGTGTTTGGCATAGGGTCTCACTACGCAGCTCAGAGTCCTAGCAATCATCCTGTTTTCAGCCTCCCCAGCACTGGGAGTGCGGCCTGCCACCATGCCCAGTCTTCATGGCCTGCTCAGCACACCCTGGGACAGGGTTGGCATGGCACGTGGCACCGAGGAACAAACTCTGCTCTCTCCACTTGCCTAAGAAGGTGCTTAGTTTGCTGAGCCCACAAGTAAACTTTTTAGGATCATACTTTTCTGTTTGTTGTCAATTGTATCTCAATACTTCTAAATTTGTATTAGAACTCATTTAGTTAAATTGTCTGCAAATAATTTCTTCTCTTTCCAAATAAAGATCATTACATCTTTAGTATTAGTGCTTTACTTGAGGTCACCCTTTGTAAATTTATTTTTAATAGAGTGACAAGGAAAAATCAGAGCTTAGAGATGGATGAAGAATCACTTTTATGTACAAGAAAATATCCTACATGCTAAGCTGTTCTTTTTTTAAGCTTTATTCATTTACTGATTTATTCATGGCCAGCTCAGCCTGCCCTGGGGGTGCAGCGGGCACAGCATGTGGTGCTGGGGATCGAACCTGGGTCCCCATGGTTGCCTAAGCTTTTCTAAGCAGGCGCTCTCGACTGATGAGCTATTTCACTGGCCCTAATTTGTTCTTAACTAGTAATTGGTCACTTTCTTTTTCCTCCTTGACAAACTATAACAGAAAATTCCTAAATTGGTATTTCTTGGATCTATGTCAGTATATCTAACTTAGGAACATAAACAAACAAACAAACAAGCAAGCAAACAGAAACCCGGCTCAACATGATTCATGTTAGTGATAAACCTTGCCGTTCAACAAGATGACTGAACCACAGGGTGCAGCGCTGAGTAAAGAATTTGTCCATGGAAATAAGACAATCTATGAATCCATAAATAATAATAAAACAGCTTCAATTTATAACAACTTAAAACAAAATACCAGGAAATTCAATGCATTTTTTAAAACAGAGGCCATGCATATATTTAAATTTTATATGCTAATTTTAAGATTAACAATATTTTGATCTGGGTGGTGGTGCCAGCCTGTATGGTCAGCTCTCAGGAGGCTGAGACAGGACTGTTGCAAGTTAGAGGAAAGCCTGAACTACACAGTGAGACCCTGTCTCAAAAACCCAAAATAATAATAATAATAAGCATTTATTTAGTAATAATCATTTATTAGTATATAACAGATTTTATTAGTTTTAAGTTATTTTATTAGTTATAAAATTATCAGAGTAATAGTTCTCAAAGAACAGTTCGATTAGAATCAGAAAGAGGGACTTCCAGAACGCGAATCTCCTCTGGTCCTCGTTAAGAGTATGACTTCATAGGTTTGGCTTTCCAAAGAGGAAAGGTGGAAGCTGGGCGGGCACCAGCGTAAGAGGCAATGAAGCCTGGGTGTAGAACTTCCCTCGGGGTAGGTGAGACACTGGCTAGTTGGGGGTGGGGGGGCCAGGGCAGGATCGGATTAGGGATTAGTTATGCAAGGAGGACAGGAGGAACATAGAGGATTTCCAGACAGAGGAGCTTGCCTGGGAGCAGCACAGAGGCTCTAGGGCGGAGAAATGTCAGGGTCTCTAATGGCTGAGCAGTGAAGCTCCAGGAGAAAGATAGGATGTGAGGTACAGGTGTACAGGGAAATCACGCTAGGCAGGGGATAGAACTCTGAGCCTAAGGGCCTGGCGGGAAAGTGCAAGGCGCTGAGTTTGATCCCTGGTTCTGCAAAATGCGAGGGGGGGAGGGAGGGAGAGAGGGAGGGAGGGAGGGGCAGGGAAGGAGGGGGAGGGAGGGAGGGAGAGAGAGCAGACTGGTCAGGAAGCCTGGGCTGAAACTCTTAATACTGGGAGGAGGAGCTGTAGGACTGCCTAGAGTGGGGGTTGCCCAGTGAGGAGGACAGTGAGGGAGTCTCTGCGAGGTAACTTGTTCCATCGCTGGGTGGAAGGACAGGAAAACCCAGCACCCCCAGGTGGTAATGCGTTCACTCAGAGACTCGGAGCAAAGCGGACCCCCAGCACCAGGGGCAGCCTGTGCTCTATTACAGACAAGAGTCCTCGAGCTCGTCACATGGTGAGCTTCAAAGATGAAATTATAAACAAATAAAAGCAAAAATAAAACTTTTTGTGTCCTCACACTTGGCAGGGTCTCACTATTAGATCAGACTCCTAGTGATCAGCCTGTTTACAGCCTCCCCAGAGCTGGGGTTACAGGGGTGTGTCACCAGGTCCAGTCTCAGTCGCCATTTCAGTGGGCCCCGGGCTCTGGCCGGGCATGTCAGGCCCAGGAAAGCTTATCTTCTCATTTGAGTAAATTACTTTTATTTTTCAAAGTCAGTTATTTATTTATTTATTTATTTATTTATTTATTTATTCATTCATTCATTCATTTATTTGGTGCAGGGGCTCACTATGCAGCTGGGACTCATAGTGATCCTCCTGTCTCAGCCCCATGGTTAGATTACAGGGATTACACAGGGATTACAGGCACAGGGATTACAGGCATGCACCACACGCCTCGTTGCAAGGTTGGTAAGGGGTGCCTGGAGTTCCGGCGCTGGCACAGCATGCAGCATAGGGACTGAACTCAGGTCCTCACACTTGGCAGGCAGAGCAGATGCTTAGACCGCTGAGCTATCACCCCAGCCCTGTGTAAATTACCTTAAGTCTCTATATTGGACTATAGTAAAATATTATAAATCCCTTAGTTTTTGTGAAGCTCTTTTAGAACATATATAAAACTTAGGCCTTTGAGTTATGTGCTGCTATGATCTCCGCTTCACAGGTCATAATCCTGAGGAGAAGCAACACATCCAGCAAGCACAGTGAGTCAGAGGTTCTAGAAGCACTTTACTTGGCAACTACACGCAGTCTAGTGAAAGTACTGTCACTTAGGTAACTGGACTTTTTTTTTTAAATTAATTAATTAATTAATTTGTTTATTTATTTATTTTGCATGGCCAGGATTCAAACTCACAACCTTACACTTGTGCCATGGAGCTATCTACCCGGCCCCTTGGACTTCATTAATGAAATTTTATATAATGTATTTTAAATCTATCATTTTAAGCGCACCAGCAAATTGTGTCTTTCTGTCTTCTTTCTTTCTTTCTTTCTTTCTTTTTTTCTTTCTTTCTTTCTTTCTTTCTTTCTTTCTGTCTTTCTTTCTTTCTTTTGGTCTTTCTGTCTTTCTGTCTTTCTTTCCTTCTTTAGCACTGGGTCTCTCTACACAGCTCAGACTCATAGTGATCCTCCTGTCCCGGCCTCCCCAGGGCTAGGATGGCAGGTGTGTGCTCCCATGCTTGGCATTTGAGGCCGGCACAGTGTGCTAGGGGTTCCCAGTTGGCGTGACATGAAGTAACAGGGATCGAACCAGGGTCTTGGCACTTGCCAGGCAGATGCATAGACCACTGAGCTATCTCCTCAACCTCTCAGTCATTAATGACGAGGTTTAATTTTATTTTCCTTGATCAACAGAGCACAGTGTTAATCATCTGGCAGTTCAGCCCTGTTTGCTTCCATGTGAGCCGCGGAAGCTCACCCTGAAGTGAGCTCTGGCCTGGTGACTGTTCATTTTCTCACATGAGCCCACTGTGCTTGTCTGCAACGGAAATTTTGAGGAGGTTTTGCAACTCGCCCAGGACAAACTTTATTCAAGCACTGTGTGGTGCTGCTGGTGGGGCAGGAGGACCTCAAGGTGACACCTGCTAGCCATCGCAAGTTTCTGTACATCACAGCACCCAGTTCCCTCCCCCTTTTATAGCTCAATACACCAGAAAACTTCCAAGGTGAAGCTGCTTTGACTTAAACACTGAACAAATCGGGGTGCCCAAGGCAAAAGTAAATAAGAGCAGCCAACACTACCAACAAGACTCCTGTGAAAGAAAAGCAACTAAATAATCCCACATGGGGACACATACAAAGGGAATTTTATGATTTAAAAAGAAAATAATTAAGTTGACGAGTACACTTGCCTCTAGTCATTTTTCTTTCTCAGACCTCAATGCTCACAAATATCTCAATTTGTGATTATCTAACCACGGGTCATGTGTGCACTGCACTATATGCCTCAAGGGAGCTGCGAGGGTCAGGAAGATGCAAACGTAGTTGGCGCGTGAGCACATCCAAGGGGTCTGCAAGTTGGGAAGCTAACGTCTCGCAGGCTCCTCACGCAGTTTCTCTGGTGAACACTGCCCTGCGTGTTACCTCTGAAGAGCTAAGTGAGGCTCAAGAGACTGGAAATCTAATAGTGTTTTCTGGGCTAGCGGGCATCCTAGATACGTTAGACTTTCTAGAGAATCCATGGAAACAGGAAATGTAAGATCGCTGTCCTGATTACTCCAATGTGTGCTTCAGGAAGAAGCATGGGGAAATGGCAGTTTCTTTTTTAAGGGGAAAAAAGTAGAACACTGTGTTGCTACTCTCTTGTTGGACTGACTAGGGTGGGGACTGGGGAGGGCATCAATGATTAGGGCTTGAAAGGCTTTCCTGTTACAGACGTTCT
>PVJA010008543.1:49556-64229 GCA_004027025.1 Myocastor coypus | reverse complement strand
TTTATTTATTTATTTATTTATTTTTTCTTGTTTCAGAACCTTTGTTTGTTTATTCACTCATTTTTATGGCCGGCTCAGCCCGTCCCGAGGGCAGGGCTGGCGCAGCATGTGGTGCCGGGGATCGAACCGCGGTCCTTGATGCCGCCCAAGCTTTCCCAAGCAGGCGCTCTAGACCGCTGAGCCATCCCGCCGGGCCCCTCCCTCTCCTTTTCATACCTCTGTGGCTTCTCCCTCCAGAGCACCTAGCTCACTGTACCGGAACTGGAGGCCGCCCAATGGGAAGGAAGCAAGCATTGTCGGAGGAGGTGCCACTTCTCTTTAACACTTGGTGTGTAAGAATTGTGTGCTGAAAGGGAAGCTCATTGTGTGGGACAGACCTGGCCAGCCCTGGGGCACTGTGGGAAAGAAGCCCAGAGAAAATTCCCCAAAGCTGATGGGGACCAGATAGGCATGGAAGAGTTCTATTCTCAGGGGTTTATCTGGGACTTTTATCTGGCCACTGAGATCTGAAAATTCTGTGGCAGGACTAAAGAACAGAGGATGGGACCAGCCCTGCTCTGAGAGCCTGTCAATCAGACAGATGGGGCACAGAGACACTCTGCACTGTGCTCCAGTCTGCGAATCCGGATTGCTAGCATCCCTGAAGGTGTTCTGCCCCTGGCTGGAGAACCATGACGACTTGTGCTTAGCTTTGGATCGTCTGCAAACCTAAGCCTGGATGCATCTTCCTATGGAAATGAGCACCCTGCCCTGACCCTCCCATTACTATTTGCCTGCTCTGCCAGCTCTCTCAGCTTGCTCGGCCTTTTCTCCTGTCCTGTCCTGTCCTGTCCTGTCCTGTCCTCTCCTCTCCTTTCCTCTTCTCCCTCCCCTCTCCTCCCCTCCCCATCTCTCTTCTGTTCTCTCCTTTCTTTTTTTGGTACTGGGGAATGAATTCAAGAAGTTTGTACTATGTTACAACCCTACCCCTTTTTTGAGGCAGTTTATCTAAGTTGCTAAATTTCCCAAACTAGATTTGAACTTGCAACCCTACTGCCTCAGTCTCCTAGAATGCTAAGATTATAGGCATGCGCCATGATATCCAGCTGCCTCCTCCTCCTCTCTCCCTCCCTTCCTCCCTCCCTTCTTCCCTCCCTTTTTCCCTCCCTCCCTCCCTCTCCTCTTTCTGGGGATTGAATTTAGGTCCTCACACACTCTATGCGAGGGCTTTACGTGCACTCTCATCTTTCTAACCTCAAAGGCTTTCCTGAAGCACTGGGTAGTGGTTCTTCCACAATCACAAGCTCTACCCCTAGGATTCAGAAGTGTCTCCCAGCTGAGGAATCCATTTCACATGTCACCAGGACATGCCAGGCTTTGCTGGAGTCAGCACTGGGTGAGTCCCATGGTACTGACGGTCTTCAGAACTTAAATGAGCTTCTGGCGGGAGGAAGGGATTCTTCCACAGGCGGGTCTACTTCTGGCTTCTATGTACTACTTTACTACTCATGGACTCTGCTACAGCACTACCTATGAATTGTACTGCATATGGGTTCTTACTGCTTAGGGGCCACCTAGTAGCCTTCTGGACCTCTAAACTTCCTCCTTGCCCCTTAAGCTCCTTCCCACACTTCCTCTACCATGGTCCTCCAAGGTTCGACTAAAGGGGAATGCTGCTTCTCTGCGGAGCTTTGGAAGCTCTGACGTGCCTCAGAAGTACAAGCTGGAACCTTCCCACTGGAGATTGGGAACCGCAGATTCTTCTTTTCCCCAGTATCACTTAGGTCCATTACTCATTCTTTCTACACCCACCCCCCCAGCTCTCTCCACCTCCAAGAAGAGAAAGATTACTCACAAAGACAAACGGAACACAGAAATAGCCAACCTATTTGTGGCTTAAATGCAGGCAGTTTTATTTTTGTAGTGAGTTGCTGTATTTTCTCTAAGTATAAATAATTAGCTACCACAAATGAAACCCCAGCTCCATCTGTAATAGTTCCTGTTTTGCTAGTGGTGCCAATCAGTCAGAAAACAATGGGCACTTTCCCCACCCACACCCTTGCAGGTGCTGCGGGCCAGCCCACCCACCCAGGTGCCCAGCTTCCCGCCGCTGGCTCCCCATTCACCTGATGGCAGTTGTCACCTTCCACATGGACAGCATGTTTTCTGCCAGTGGGCAGACAGAGAGCTCTGTCCCAGTAGAAGCCGGGAAAAGTAAACTCATGAGGCTGTCTGCTCTGTTGACTCAGTAGTGATGTTGAAGTCTTCCCTCTAGTTGGCCACTTGGATCAGGGCTTCATAGCACCCATAGGGACAACTGCTCACCAAATCTGGACAGCCCCTGAGCTGAGAAGCAGCAAATGTAGACCGAGGGGCAGGGTGGCTCCTTCTGTGCCATCCGCTCTCCCGCATGCTTCCTCCTTTCGGGGTTTCTCCACCAGCCTGTCAGCTCTCTCCCCGTTGGGCTGGACCCTGTGGGTCAGAGCTTTCCCTGCAGAGTGCCTTTTCTCTTACCTGCAGTTGGTGGCCCCTGTTTCCTTCCAGTCTCTGACTGTCCTTTAGGAAACATTAAGCTCTCCAGGAGGCTGGCCTTCTTCTCCTTTGGGACATCACAGCCAGGTAATGAGAATGCATTCCCAGCCCCTGGGTGAGCTGTCCTGTTCCACCTGTCTGTGCCTGTTGCCTGCTCCCTCCTCCTGCTGGCTGCAGGTTGAAGATCTTCAGCGAAAGCCCCCTCCTTTCTCGTGCTCCTCTTCTCTGGAGAACAGAGCCACTGGTCAGCTTCCCACAGAGCAGCATGGCTCTTGACCTGGTCCTTCCATCTTGCTGCTTACAAAAACAGTCTGCGGAGAGCTTCCTACACGATGTCTAAGCCTGCTTTCCCACAGAGTCTGAAACTGCCTTCTTCTCATCCAGTGGCTCCAGGGGTCATTACTACTTGGACCCTATCACTGGAAGGCTCCCTTTGAAAAAGATGACCTGTGACCAAAACTGGAGGGTGGCTCTTCTCTGCAGGGCTTGCATATCCGCCATCTAAATGATCCTGAACATTCTTACTCAACTTTGTATTGAATTTCTAGAAAAAACAAAGGGGGAGAGAAATCAAGGGGAAGCAGTACTTTGTTCTTATGTCCCAAGCTTCTTGAGTGAGAATCGGCATCTAAGAGGAACAACTGTGTCCACCAGGGGCTGATGGGCTAGTCACTCCTGGGACCTGCTCCTTCCCTCTCTCTCTGCCTCATTGCATCCTTTGGGCCTTTAACACTAGATTGGACATAGTATCCACTGCTGAAAAGAAATGCCTATGTACACATATGCCCCTCACTTGGTGGGTCTAAACTACAAGAATCTCATTTAATAACCAACCTGTTGGAGGTGATATTGTTAGCTCCATTTTACAGTTGAGAAAACTGAGTCCCTAGTCTGTAGCTTGGCAGAGGTCATATGAGTCCTTGTAGGCTGAGCTAGGGACCTAAGCAGCTCTGCCTATTCTGTAACATTTCTCAGGGCTCACTTTTCTCCTTGCCTGGGCTGGCCCTAGTGGCCCCAGTGGCCAGCTACCTTGTACTGTCCCCAGGGTGTCCCCTCTGGATCACTGTGCAGATTTCCTCTTGCCTGTATTACTGAATGATGCCATTTGCGGCACGGCTTCTGCTGATAAGCGTGGGACCATCTGCTTGGCACATCTCAAATATTTTCAGCAGTGGGAGAGCCGCTCTGATTCCTTCAGAGACGGAGGCTGCTGTGTCCTTGGAGATATTGGGACCGGAGACCTTGCAGGCTGGTGGGGCATCGATGCCGCAGGATGCAGACAGGTGGCCTCCCTGTTGTCACCACTGACCCTTCCTGAGCAAAGGACACTAGTGAGTCTGCACTCCACTTTCCATTTATTCTGATGCCCTTGACAATCAGAATCAGATCTTCTTTCTTCAGAGAACTGTTGCCCGAGCCACTCTGTCTATGCCGACTGCTTTTCACAGGGTGTTAGAGGTTTGCTCTCAGTGAGTGTTGGGAAAAACTTCTGTTTTCTCTTGCCTTTGTTTTGGAAAATGTGCTTCTCTACTGGGAGAACTATTCCCAGACATTATTTTCCAACTTCAGGGTTGAAACTTCAGTGGTAGCTTTGACTTATAATGGGGCAAGAATCTTAGGATGGATTTGTGGATGGGATGGTGGATAGGGGTTTTCAAGGTTGCTTTGTCAGATGTTACAGATGATAAAGGGGTTGGGGCTGAAATGGTTGTGACTGTGTTTGGTTCTTTTGGAGAATCAAATACAGTCCTTCTGAGCAGGTGGCACTGAGTATGGCCAGCAGCAAATGAGATCAGCTTTCCTTCTTGGTTGTCAGTGCTAAAGTAGCTTCTGTTGCCTGTGCAGCCCCATGCAGCCTTGCGGGCACAAGGTGTCTGATCTCTGGCTCAGTCTCAGTCCCTGGTGTGTCGGAGCAGTATTTCCCAGCTGGGGTGGGTGGGATATGTTGGCATGTCCTTGACATTTGGGGCTGGGTACTTCTTTGTTATTGGGATGTCTATGTTTTGTGGGGTGCATGCAGGGCATAAGTGGTGCTAATAGCATGCTCCTTGCAATTGTAGCAGCCTCGGATATCCCCAGACATGACAAAGGTCCCAATAGGGACAGGGGACAGCACGGTCCCCTCCCGCTTTGACACCATTCTGCTGCACACTTGGGCAACAAGAAGTCTCTGCTTCTGTGTGCAGATGGCTCTGGTGTTAGGAAGATGGGAATGATGCATTGAAGACTGGGACAGATGTTTCTGCCCTGCATGTTTGCATCAACTCCCCTCCTTGCCATGGAAATTCTGTCTCACATACGGGTTTCTGTTTGTCCATGTTAGTGTACTCTCTCTCTCTCTCTCTCTCTCTCTCTCTCTCTCTCTCTCTCTCTCATACACAGACACATGCACATGTGTGCGCACGCATGCACAGGCAAGAATTTGCCTTTTCCTCCCAATCTGCACACACCTGGAAGGTTCAGCCAAGGGTCAGGATGTATTGATGATTACGAGCAACAAGAGAAGTTTTTAGATGCTCCCTCCTCAAATCCTAGGTTTTTTTTTGCTTTCTCTCTTTCCTTCTTGCTATCTCCTTCTTTCCCTCTTTTTCACCTCTTCCCCCTCTTTCCTTCTGTCTTCTTTACCTTTCTCCCTCCCTCCCTTCCTTCTTCCCGTTTTTTCTAACCCCTTCCTCCTTCTCTCTACCCTCCTTCCCTCCCTCCCTCCTCCCCTTTTCTCTTGCCCTCTCTTTCATGTGAAATGGTGGGCCTGGAATCTGGGGCCATGGGAAGACTGCTCATGGGAACCAGGCTGTGGAAGGGGATGTTTGTTTCTTGGGTCTCAGGAGAAAGCTTGAGCAAATATGAAGGCATGGCATTTCTCTCCAGAAAGAAAAATGAAGAGGCTCTGGCTGACAAATGGTACCCTTTCTGACTCCCTTTGCTGTTCCTATCAGCCACCCTGCCACCTGTTCCTTTGCTTCTTTGGAGAGGTAAAAGCACTAGTAGCCTCAGGTGCTCCAGAGGGACATGGGGCCTGGCAGCCCACATCCCTCAACATCCATGGAAACCACCTCCCTGTTCTCCTGCCTGATAGATGACTCATCATCTTGGTTTGGCATTTCCATCAGACCCATTCCTATTGGTAAAAAGCTGTTCAATCTCTATCTTTTCTATCCTGAGCTTTTCTTATACCCAACCTTTGACAGTACATTAACCTACAATTATGTGAAGAAGCTGAAGCTCCCAGGGGCTCAGCTGTGGGGCTGTGAGCTCTCGTCTGTGGTCACTGATGGAAAATGTAGCTCCTGGGCCAGGCAGCCTTGGGCTCCAGAAGCCAAGGGGTGCCCTCTGCATTGTGAGCAGACGGTGTCAAGCCTCTCTCACAAGCTTCTTCTGCTCTCCTTGCTGCACCTACTGAGAAAATGTTGACAATACACTGCAGGGAAACACAGTTGCCCAAAGGGCACAGATGGTCCCTGAAGATGGAGTTGTGCCACACCAGTGTAGCACAAGGTGTCCCTGGAAAGAAAAGAAGAGGCTCTGGCTGACAAATGGTGGGGAAATAGAAAGAAATAGGCCCTATCTGCAGTCATGCACAGCTCGGGGTTAGGGTGTCACCCTGGGCTCATTTCCCCAACCCAGATCCATTCTAGAAAATGGGCTTCTTGTTGAAATCTGAGATTTCCTGGATGAAAAACGCATTTCAAGCCCAGAAAGATGAGTGAATTCCTGAAGATAACTTTGAATTTGTCTCAAGCTCAGCTGTTTTGATTCAGAATAAACCAGGGGCGTCAGGGCTGAGAGTACAGCTCAGGGGTAGAGAACTGGCCTAACACATACTCCCATTCCTGGCACTGCAAAATACACACATGAAAATAGTTAAAAAGCAAACACATATGCATAGACAACAAACCACAGGATACCAATTTTGGGACAACATCTATCTCTGAAAAAAGGGAAGTTCTGCCAGCTGATTAATAAGATCTTAGAGTTATTCAGCTGTAGAAATAAGGTCCTGGATTTTTTAAAAAATGTATTTGGTTGTTACAGGGTCTCACTATGCAGCTCGGACTCATAATGATCCTCCTGTTTTCAGCATCCACAGTGTTGGGATTACAGGCATGTGCCACCATGCCCAGACTCTGGGGCCAGCTCAGCCTGCCTGGAGGTGGGGCTGGTGTAGCATGTGAGGATGGGGATGGGGGAGGGAGGGCCAGGGGGCTGGGGGTGAGGGAGGGAGGGCCAGGAGGATCAAACCATGGTCTCTGTGGTTGCCTAAGCTTGCCTAGGCAGTCACTTTAGTCTACTGATCTGTCTTGACAGCCTCAAGGTCTTAGATTATAAAACCCATTTGCAGTATCTTAATGATGCATCAAAAGTCTTCTATTGATTTGGGAAAAGTATCTTTTCCCCTCAGATGTGATTCTCCTTATGATTATGTTGATTTCTGTAGGTGGATGGTGTGCTGAGTTCCATGATGGCCAGCTTGGCATGACGTGGGGGTGAGGGATGCTGGAACCTGAACAGGTGAGGCAGCCCAGCCCAGGAAAGGACCGTGGGGATGGGGACATAGCAGGGGGTGTCACCCTGGTTGAGGCAGGAAGGCCTCTGAATGGGAGGTGGAGTGGACTTGGTGCAGGATGTCAGAGCACCTGTTAGGTGATAGCCTGTCCCAGGGAAGGTGCGCTGGCAGCAGTGGCCTGACATGGAGTGGAAAAGCCCATGTGTGTGTGACAGAGACAGAGAGTGAGACAGCATTGCAGGTCCTGAAGGGCTTCGGTGAAAGTGCCACGCTGCCAAGTGCCCTGGACCATGGTGTCTCCTGTTTGTTCTGATGAAAGGAGGAGCCTTGGGTCTCCTCCTTGACATCAGGTATCATTGCCGACAAAGAGAACTGTGATGCCCTCGATCTAGAGTGACAGTGATGATGAGTTATTCATTTCATGGGAAAAAGTGGAGAGAGAAACAGGATTTCTTTTCCTGTTTTGGCTTATTAGTACATGTGGGTGACACATAATGTTTGCATTTTCTTTATTTTTTATGTATTTAGTACAGGGTCTACAGGATCTCACTACACAGGTCGTACTTGTAGTGATCCTTCCTGTTTTTCAGCTTCCCAAATGCTGGGATTATAGGTGAGTGTGCCCCACGAGTGGGGCTGGCACGGCAGACTGGGGATTGAACCTCTAGCCCCTGCATCTGTCTAAGTGGGTGCTTTAGTCTGCTGAGCTATCTGGCCAGTCCTGTTTATATTTCTTGTGGGAAGTTAGTATATGACACATCTTTTTTTTTTTCATGTATTTGGTAGAGGGTCTACAGAGTCTCACTACATAGATTGGACTTTGTAGTGATTCTCCTGTTTTCAACATCCCAAGCACTGGCATTACAAGTGTGCCACCACATCCAGGCCCAATCACCCTCGCAGTGTGCCCTGGGGGTGGGGGAGCCAGCATGGCACGATGGGGATCAAACCTGGCTGCTACACTCTGCCTGAGCAGGCATTTTAGTCTGCTGAACTATTGGGCCAGCCCTTTACATGATACATCTTAATTCAGAAGCAGGCTTTCGGAAAGCAATACTTCCTCATTTGTTTTGTTGTAGTTGCTATGGGTCTGAGATTGGGTAGATCCATCTTGTCATAAAAAAAGACCCAGTGTTTGATAAATAAAAACTTGATCCTAGCCAGGTGTGGTGGCGCATGCCTGTAATTCCAGCACTTGGAGGCTGAGGCAGGAGGATCAGTGAGAGTTCGAGACCAGCCTGGGCTACAAAAATGAGCTCAAGGCCAGCCTGAACTGCATAGTGAGACCCTGTCTCAAAAAGACAAAAAAAAAAAAAGAAAAAAAGTTGACCCTTTGGGGCTGGCAAGATGGCTCAGTGGTCTAAAGTGCTTGCTTAGGAAAGCTTAGGCAACTGCAGGGACCGAGGTTTGATCCCCAGCACCACATGCTGCACCAGCCCCACCCCCAGGACAGGCTGAGCTGGCCATAATATGCTAAAAAAGCGACACTTTGAGGCTTTTAATAAAGATCAAGCTGACTGATAGTCTTCTGGTGACATGATAAGTCCTCCTGATTAGATTGCGAGAGGCCCGAGAGAACTGAAAGGCCCTTCTGGGGGGACTGATGACATGAGAGGATGGGTGGTCCTGAGACCCTGCTGCTCTGGCTTTTGCCTGCTCTGTCTGCCTCTTGGGGGTGGTGGGGTGAGCAGCCCTCCTCTGCTGTGCTGTTTCTGACTTCAAGTCCAACCAGGACTACGGAGTTGGGTTCAAGGCCATCCTGCACTGCATAGCCATAAATGAACAAACACCTTCAAGCTGCATCCTTTCATGTCTTCTATAAAACATTTTGGTTTCTGTGGAAAAAAGTTTGTAACATACATATATGACAAAGTGTTACAATCACAAATAATTCTTGCCACGCAGTAAATGACATGGATAAAGAGCATGAAAATAATCTATCAAAAAAAATAAGTGATCATGAACATATTAACTTTGTTTGAGTCCTGGGATCAAACTCACAACCTTGTGCTTGCCAGGTGGGTGCCGTACCCCTGAGCTATATGCCTGGTCCTGTAATCATTAACATGAAAGAACCTCTAACCTCATGAACAATCAAATAAACGCAAATTAAAACAAGGTAATTTTATTGTCTTTCAAAGTTGGGAATTCCAAAAAATGGAGCTAAGACTGGGCATGGTGACACAAGCCTGTAATCTCAGCTCTTAGGAGGCTCAAACATGTGGATCACTACAAGTCAGATCTAGTAGTGAGACCCTGGACACCCTATAGACCCTTCCAAAAAAAAAAAAGTAAAAAAAAAAAAGAAAAAATAATGTAACAAGCTATAATATAACAAGTATGCTGTTATATTGTTGATATAAATGTAATTAATTGGTAGTTATTTTGCAAGACAATTTGTCAGTGTACACTTAAATATTAAAAATATTCTTACCCTTCATCCAGCATCTCCACTTTTAGAAATATATCTTAGAGACATAATTAGAGATTTGCACAAAATCTGTATCTCCAAAACTTCACTTCAATAGTTCCTTCCATGCAGTTTCCCTTCTGCTGTTCAGTTACCTGGAGTCAATCACACTGCAAATATTAAGTGAAGAATATCATAAATAAAAAATTTAAAAGTTTTCAATAATTTTATTGTAGTGTATAATATATACAATATTAGCATATTATACTAATATATATATGCTGATGTATTATAGCGTAGCATAGGTTGTTAAGTTATAAGTGATATGATTTTAATTTGTTTAGCTTGTTGTATTAATTGAAAAATCTCAGAAATAAATAATTCATAGATTTTTTTTTTTTAGTAGAATATGCTTGCAGTATAAAATGATCATGTTCATCGTGGGGAGCAGGTACATGCATGAGACTCCCCTTCGTTGTTTCTACTTCCCCTTTCTATCCCATCCCTTCCCTCTCCTCCATCTCTTGAGCTCTCTTTCCACTTGGAAAAGATCTCTCTCTCTCTGTTTCCTATTACCTTTTAGTTTGCTCTTTATTCATATTTTGGATTTCTCATGTCAGAGAAACCATGCAACATGTAAGCTGTGTGTCTGATTTGTCTCACTTAACATTAGTAAATTCTATAATAGAGTACAATTTCTTCAATTTAACATCAGCTGTTTTAATCTTTCTCATGCATAATTTATAAGTTAAAATTTGTTACTGGGATGCACGTGTGAGAAAAAACAGAACCACAGCTGTGGCCCAGGACATCAGAAGTTTCAAGAGAATAAGAACGGACAGTGCTTTGATTTTAAAATAATGGTGAAAAATTAAAGCCACTGCTGTGTCCAAGGCTAGGTGATTAAAGATGAAATATAGTACTAATAGTGTCAACAAGATCACGTTTTTTGAGTGCACACTGGCATAAAAGTTACAATATGATATCAAGTAGAAAAAGAGAATACAAAAACATAAGATTAATTTTTATTTTGTACAAAGTATGTGACACTGAGAAAATATTAAGATATTCATATTGACATGTGAATATCTCATATTAAATCAAGTCAATTTTGGACAGTGGCTTATGTGTGAATTTTCCAAATTGTCTGCGATGAACACATTGCTTTATAATTAGAGAAAGGACAATAAAAATTTAAAACACTCCTCTTTTACTGATTAAACAGACTACAAACTGAGTTCCATTGAGATGACACTTTTTTTAAAAAGAGAGAGAGAAAAAACTTAGAACAAATAACAAAAACAAAGACAGAAACAAAGCAATGTAAGATGGTACAAGTGGTGCAGAAGTTCAGAACAAGAATGGCGAATTAACAATTGTTATACTAGGTATTGTGATTGTCAGATTTGTTGCTCAGACTACAAGCTATCGATACACAAGGTTGATCAAACACTTCAACATTCACTCTTCCTTTCAGTGGCCTTAATTTTTTCTCTTGTCCATTTCACTTTTTATTTTTTAATTTTTTAAAATTTTTTTCAAGAATTTTTTATTTTATTTATTTATTTTTTTCTTGTTGCAGAACTTTTGGTTTATTAATTTTTATGGCTGGCTCAACCAACCCCGAGGGCAGGGCTGGCACAGCATATGGTGCCGGGGATTGAACCGCACTCCCTGCAGTCGCTCAAGCTTTCCTAAGCAGGTTCTTTGAAACAATGAGCCATCCCCTCGGGCCCTCACTTTTTATTTTTTAATTTCTTTTAAAAAGAGTACGATAATAACAGGTAAGACATTTGTAGATGGCACATGTTTTTAATGTTTAAAATATTTTATTTACTTATTTGGTACAAGGTCTCACTATGCAGACTCATTGAGATTCTCCTATCTCAGCCTCCATAGGGCTGGGGTTACAGGTATGTGCCACCATGCCTGCTTTTGGAACCAGCATGGCATATGATACTGGAGATCAAACCCAAGTTCTTGTGCTTGGGCCACTGAACTATCTCTCCAGCCCCAAGAGCTTGGGCCACTGAACTATCTCTCCAGCCCCAAGACACTATTTATTTATTTATTTATTTATTTATTTATTTATTTATTTATTGGTTTTTTTGAGACAGAGTCTCACTATGCAGTTGAGGCTGGTCTTGAGCACAGTTTTGTAGCCCAGGCTGGTCTCAAACTTACATCAATTCTCCTGCCTCAGCCTCCCAAGTGCTGGGATTATAGGCATGCACCACCATGCCTGGCATGACACTATATATTTAAAAGAGAATGATGAAAAGTATTCAACTGCAGTTGCTATATTGCACATTGTTGTCCTCAATGTAGTTGTTCAAATTACAGGTAGCATACAGAGTTAGTCACAGTAAAAATTTTAAACATTAGCTGCTACTTTCAAAAAACTGATAGACCTGTAATCCCAGCACTTGGGAGGCTGAGACAGGAGGATCGGTGGGAGTTCGAGACCAGCCTGGGCTACAAAAGTAAGCTCAAGGCCAGCCTGAACTGCATAGCGAGATCCTGTCTCAAAAAGACAAAAAAAAAAAAAAAAAAAAAAAAGTAGTTCAGTCTTCTTAGCTATCCTGCATATATACTTACATGATTTTTTCCAATCTTTTCTCCTTTCCCCTATCTCCATTGTTCATTACTTACGTTCAGATTTTTTCCCTATTTTACTATATCTATTCAAACCTTTCAGATTTTATTTATTCTTTCAGGTTCTTATACTAGGGAAACAATTCAATGTTTACACATGTTAGCTTGATTTATTTCACTTACGAGTATAGCCCCTAGTTGCATCCATTTACCTATGAAGGCCTCAAGTTTATTGTTCCTCATAGCTGAGTAGTACTCCTTTGTATAAAAAGACCACATCTTTTTTATCCGCTCCTCGTGTAATGGGCATTTGGATTGTTTCCAAGATTTAGCTATGACAAATTATGCTGCTATAAACATGGGTGCACATATAGCAATGTGGTATGACGTTTTCAGTTCTTTTAGAAAAATAGCCAGAAGGGGAATAACTGGGTTGAATGGGACTTTCAATCCTAGTTTTTTGAGGAATCTCCACACTACTTTCCATAGTGGTTATAGCAGTCTATATCCCCATCAACAGTGAAGGATTTATTTTTTACCACAGCCCCTTCAGCATTTGATATTAGGTGATTTCTTTAGGATAACTGTTCTTTCTGGAATGAGGAGGTATCTCTGTGTTGTTTTTAATTGCATTTCTTGAATGACCAGTGTGGCGGAACATTTTTTATGTATTTATTTGCCATTTGTATTTCTACTTCTGAGAAGTATGTGTGCATCTCAGATGCCCATTTTTGGGTTGGGTCTTTTAATTTTGGGGGCCTGAATTTTTTTAGTTTTCTGTATATTCTACATAGAAGTGCTTTGTCTAAGTGACTGTTGGTTAAAAAATTTTTTTTTTTCAGTTTGTGGGTTTTTTTCTCACTCAGTATATAATTATTTTTTCTTCTTTCTTTCCTTATTTATTTATGTTATGGGCGGCTCAGCCTGACCTGTGGATGGAGCTGGCACAGCATATGGTGCTGGGGATCAAACCATAGTCCCTGTGGTTGCCTAAGCTTGCCTAAGCAGGTGCTTTAGATTGTTGAGCTAACTTACCAGCCTCCAATATAATTTCTTTTGACATGCAGAAACTTCTCAACAACATGAGACTCCTCTCCCTGCAAAAAAAGAGATGAGATGCCATTTATTGACTCTGAAGTATTTCCCAAGAAGTTTGGGTTTTGTTTATGAACTCTCTGCCTACCCCTATATCTTCAATATTTCCACCTACTTTCTTTTCCAGTAGGTTTAGTGTTTCTGTTTTAATGTTTAGATCTTTAACTCATTTTTTACTTTAGTGCACAATGATAGATCCAGGTCTAGTTTTAATTTTCAGCATCTGGAAATTCAGTTTTTCTGGCACTATTTGTTAAAGAGACTATCTTTCTTCCAGCAAATATGTTTGGCTCCTTTGTCAAAGATAAAGTGGCTGAGTGTATTTGTAGTTGTGTCTGTATCTTCTAGTCTGTTCTACTGACCCTCAGGTCTGATTTTTTTTCCAATACCATGCTAATTTTATCACAGTAACTTTGTAGTATAGTTTCCAGTTGGGATTGTAATGTCTCCTGCCTTGACTTTGTTGACCAGGACTGTGTTTTCTGGTTCCAAATGAATTTTGGGAATGTTTTCTCTAGATCTGTGAGGCATGTTGATGGTATTTTGATAGGAATTGAGTGAAATGTTAAATCTGTATAACAACTTTGGAAGTAAAGTAGTCCCTCTATATCGTGTGAACTCATTCTTTTGCAGGTTTCAAAAATATTAAGCTAAATTAAATTTTTCACTATATTGCGAGATTTTGCATTAGTGTACAGTACTGTACACTCATCCCATCTTCATCACCTTCACTGTCATCAGCACTACACGGCTAATTCATCACCTTCACCATTCAAGTTTTGGTGGTATCTTCACTGGTGAGTACCCACATAAAATTTTGCAGTACCATACAGTATATGTATGTTGTTAAAATTACAGAGATTTACAAGTTTAGAAAATGGTTAAGAACATTAGTAGTGTTTTTAAAAGTGTGGGAAAGGTTTAGAAGCATGTGGGAAGGGTTCATAATGAAGCCTTAAAAATATATAAATACTAAAATCAACAGAACATGGCTACTTTGTTGACTCTCACATATGGCGGGGGTGTCTGGAATGTAACCTCCAGAGTGAGGGACCACTGTATGGCCACTTTCGCAGTGTTGGTTCTTCCTATCCAGGAGCAAGGAATATTTTTCCATTTTCTGATATCTGTTTCAATCTCTCTTTTTTAGGGTATTTTAATTTTCTATCTTAATTATGTTTTTGTATTTAGTACAGGGTCTATTGGGTCTCATTACACAGACTGGACTTGTAGTGATCCTCCTATTTTCAGCCTTCTAAACTCTGGGATTATAGGTGTGGACCACCATACCCTGTCTCAATGGCCATCTCAGTGCACCTGGGGGCAGAGCCAGCATTGAACCTTGGTCCCTGTGTCTGCCTAAACAGGTGCTTTAGTCCACTGAGCCGTCTGGCCTGCTGAGTATTGTAATTTTCATTGTATAGATCTTTTGTTTTCTTTGTTAGATTGATTCCTCTTTCTTTCTTTCTTTCTTTCTTTCTTTCTTTCTTGCTTGCTTGCTTGCTTGCTTGCTTTCTTTCTTTCTTTCTTTTTTTTTTTTTTTTTTTTTTTTTTTTTT
>PVJA010008543.1:5163-49456 GCA_004027025.1 Myocastor coypus | reverse complement strand
TCAAACTTGCACCGATCCTTCTGCCTCAGCCTCCCGAGTGCTGGGATTACAGGCGTGCACCACCACGCCCGGCTCTTTTTTTAATTTTTATTTTTTTCTTGTTTCAGAACTTTTGTTTGTTTGTTTGTTTGTTTGTTTGTTTTTATGGCTGGCTCAGCCCGCCCTGAGGGTGGAGCTGACGCAGCATGTGGTGCCGGGATTGAACCGTGGTCCCTGAAGCCGCCTAAGCTTTCCTAAGCAGGCACTTTGGACCACTGAGCCGTCCTGCTGGGCTTTCTTTCTTTGTTTCTTTCTTGGATTCTATCATGAAGAGTATTTTTTGTCTAATTTAAATAATTTAAGATGACAAGCCCGACATGGTGAGGCACACTTGTAATCCCAGCACTTGGGAGGCTGAGGCAGGAGGATCAGTGCGAGTTCGAGACCAGCGTGGACTACAAAAATGAGCTCAAGGCCAGCCTGAATTGCACAGTGAGACCCTGTCTCAAAAAGACAAAAAGACAAAAAGACAACAACAACAAAAAAAAAAAAAAAAAAAAAAAAAAAAAAAAAAAAAAAAAAAAAAAAAAAAGATGACAGCAGTAGAAAAGCCCTTTGAACCAGCAGGATGCTTGATCAGACCCCTGCATGCCATTTCAGTTCAACCTGAGCATTAAAAACAAAACAGGTGGGGATCCCAGTCCTACACTGGCAAAGTAAAGATTAGAAGTTAAATCAGGCAGTAGAAGAAGTCCCTACAGTTTCAGGTATGATGGTATCTCAATTCCTCAGCTAGGCAGCAGCAGTGGAGACAAGACTGGAAACAACGCTAGGCCCCAGAGTTGGTGGCAGGGGATTAGAGGTAAGAACAGGAGCTTTGGGGGTCAGGGTTCCTTTCAGTTCTCGTCGATGTTCACCTCTCTGTGTATTGATCTGTGAAATGGAAAAGTGGACCAGGTTAGTGCTCTCCAGACTTTCTTCTTCTGGAGAAACAAAGGGTGCAAGACTGACTCAGCTTTGCTCTGATTTGTAGCCAGGGGTGGTGTCCCATACCTGTAATCCCAGCATGCAGACACTAAGGCAGGAGGATTGCTGTGAATTAGAGGCCAGCCTGGAGTGAGACCCTGTCTCAAAAAAGAAAAAAAAATTGCAGCACAGGGGAAAGCCCTGCCCAGAACTGGGTCTGCGTGGATGCAGGAAGACATCTAACAGCTCATTCTATAGTACCTGCGGGTCCCCTCCTTCCCAGAGCTGTCAAGGACTCAGCTGTGCAGGCCTGACTGGTTTTGTGGGGAGGTCACTGAGATAAGGCAGAAGTCTTCTGAGCTAGACTGCTTTGTCACCTAGCAGCAATGAGCCTTCCTTTCCAATCCGCCAATCTCCAGTAAACCACACGGAGGCTCAGCAATACCTGGGATGATCACTGGAGTGTGTGCAGAGGGCCAGCTGGGCGCCAGGCCCTTCTTGGAATCTGCTGCTTCACTGAAGAGAAAGCAATTCAGTATGTCTGAGTAAGACTGGGAATGCACTTTTTAGAGATACTTTGATTAAAGTAAAACCTCAAAGCAATTGGAGGATTATAGTTGGTTTTTATTTTTCCATTTATTTATTTATTTATTTATTTATTTATTTATTTATTTATTGAAGCAGGGTCTCACTATGTGGTGCAAGTTGGTCTTGAACTCTAACAATGGTTAATGCATTGCACATCATTTTGTTTAAAATAGTTAATCAGAACATAAAAAATCTCCAATCAATATTAGCACAAACCTTCCTTTTGAATGAACTCAAGAGACCCTGGTAGTATAACTAACTTGCTTTTCTTCCCTTGTCTCTTTCTTCTTTTCACCTTTCTCCCATCCTAGTCCTTTTTTCTTTTTGAACAATTTCTTCCCATTTCACAGTGTCTATTGTGTGTGTTAGACCATATTTCCTCTTTCAGTTTCTTGTACCAGAAAGACAATAAGATGCTTCCACGTATGAGCCTCATTTAGTTCACTTATGAGTATGGTTTCAAGTTGCATCCATCTACCCAATTTATCCTTCTTTATAGCTGAGCAGTATTCCACTCTAACTGTGTACAGAAGACCACATCTTTTTCTATCCATTCCTAGATTGACAGGCATTTGGGCTGTTTCCAAGACTCAGTTATTACAAATTGTGTTGCGAGAAACATGGGTGCACATATATCACCATGGCATGATGCTTTTAATTTTGCCAGGAAGATACCCAGAAGGGGAGTAGGGTGAATAGGGTCTCTAATCCTATCGAGAGTTAAAGAAGTGTTTTCTGTAATGGGGAAGCAGAACGTTTCTTTCCGGAATGGATGTGATGGGCTGTATTTCTTAGGGAAACTCAGTAAGTACTTATTGAGGGCCTACTGTGTCAGACATTCAGACATGAGTCAGGCCAGGGCCCTGTCCTCAAGGGCTCTCCCAGGAAGCATCTGTCTGCTAGGGAAACAGAACAATGTGGCTTGTGCAACAAAAATTTTCTTGTAGCTCTGGAGGCTAGAAGCTCTCAGTCAGGCACTGTGAGGGCTGCTGTCCTGAGGGCAAACACCACCTTGCTTCTTGGTCCTTGTCTCAGTTTCTTTTCACTTGTTGCTGGGGCAAAATACCTAACATCTGCAATTAAGGACGGAAAGGTTTATTTAGCTCACAGTGAAGGTTTCAGTCCATACTTGGCTGGCTCCAAGGCAGAGTGCCACATGGCAGAGGGCAGCTGCTCATGGCGGCAGAAAACAGCACAGAGCAAAAGGAGGAGCAGTGGCAGCAGCTAGCAAGCCTCTCTTCCCTCCCCATACTGTATTCAGGCTATACCCCTCAGGGAACGAGTAGCACTCACACACATACTCCTAGCATTGGATCATGGATTAATCACAAACTCTAGAAGCCACACCAACCACTGCATGAGGCTGGATGGGGAGCAACTAGACACAAACCATAATAATCCTTTTTTTTTTTTGCGGAGACAGGGATCTAATTTAGGATCTTGCACTTGCCAGGCAAGCACTTGTGCCATGGAGCTATCTCCCTGGCCCCTATTTGGTGAACACAAACTACTTTTTTTTAGGAACTGGGGATTGAATGATTGCCAGGCAAGTGCTTATTCTACTGAGCTATCTCCCCAGCCCCCAAATATAGTAGTCCTTTGGTTTGTTAATCTCTGGAGCAATATCCTCTTGCAGGATACAAGTCCTATTGAGTTAGAACCCTCCCTGAAGACATCATTTAACCTGAACTACTTTTTGAAGTTCTACCATCAAATACATTAAGAGTTAGTGCTTCTTTATGGCACTTGCCAACTAAATTCGATTTAGTTCTATCTGTCTCCACGTGAAACTGCACAGAGACCTGTGTCCTCCGTCTCCTTAACACTTGCAGCTGGGGTTTACTCAGACACCTGAATGAGGAAAGAGTGAAAGGAGCCGGAATCTATCTTCACATAAAGAAATCACTCTAGCTGATCAGGTCCATTTAGTTGGGGTGGTTTGATTTTAAAAGGAAGATTCCATTTGCCTTTAAATGTTCAGACAGCTCCCTCAACTGATTTTCATAGATGTATTTAGAAACTTTTGGAGAAAGGCAGAGAAGTTGAAATAGAAGCTGATATTATACAACGATGCCTAGATTCATGAACTTAATTCTTTCCATAGTTCTGGTTGCAACTGAATCAAATTTTCCCACAGATCAACAAAGGTCAACATTGAACCTAACTGTTGAATTTGATTTGATTTGAGACCAGTTTGTCTTGTGACAAGAACTGCAAATAGAAATAAATTTATGAGTGGAAGTGTCACTGTAAAAGGAGAGTGTAGAACAGGCACTTCAGCGCCTGAGCTGATAGAGAGTAGATAGTAGCTGTGGATCTAGAATGTGGGAGATGTGCTGGGGAGATAGCTCAGTAGAATAAGCACTTGCCTGGCAAGCGCAGGGTCCTACCTGTGCTACCGCAAAAACAAAATCATGATAGAATGCAGGAGGTGGGTGCCGGAAGGAAGCGGATAGGAAAGGCTAGGGCTGGGTGCTCCTGTGCAGGATGTGAAGTGTGAGTCTATCTGAGATTGTAAGATATCCTTGTCAGCGTTCTTAAAAATTCTGATGACATCTTGGTCTTCCGTCTCTAGTCTTTGGTTTCTGTTGCTATCACAAGCTGTAAGTACCTGCCTTCCTTATGTACATGACCTCAGTTTTGTGGTAGATCCAACCTGCACTGTCTGTCGCAGCAGCCAGAAGTGACATGAAGAGTGGCCCACTGATGTGAGCCGCTCTAAGATACACACAGAAGGGCTGGAAGCGTGGCTCACTAGGAAAGCCCTTGTCCCACACTCACAGGATCCTGAGCTTGAGCCCTCACACTGCCAAAAAAAAAAAAAAGGTTTAAAGAGAAGTAAATAAGTAAATAAATACACACATTGGACATGGGAGACAGTGTATGAAAAAGGACACAGAGTGCCTTGTCAGTATTTGTCATGCTGCCCATATGCTGACGTGATATTCTTGAGTTCATTTAGTAAAGTAAAATAGAGTATGAAAATGAATTTTGTGTATAACTTTCTTAGTGTAACTACTGGAGAAATTTTGACTGCATCCGTGTCAGTTACCACCTTCCGTGTCTAGTGGGTGGTGCTGAGCACCTCCCCACCCCACCAGCCCTTTGTCTCTGCTCCAAGAGGTCAGCTTCGTCAGGACATCCAAAGCAGATGCACACAGCGTCCACTCATGGTCAGCGCCCACGGGCTCCTGCAGGGTGGCCCCAGAGTCCTTCATGACATTAACAGTTGGCTCACAGCCATTTTTTGTACTAAGGTGCCTGTTCTCCAACACTTTGAACAGGAAGATCACTACCAGTCTGAGCTGTACAGTGAGAGCCCATACCAAATAAGTAAGTAAGTAAGTAAATAAATAAATAAATAAATAAATAAATTTTATAAAATAACATTTTATAAATATAAGCATCTAAAGCTAAAAAATATATTTAAGGCTGGAGAGATAGCTCAGCAGTCTAAAGTGCCTGCTTAGGCAACCACAGGGACCACAGTGCCGTCCCTGGTACCACATGCTGTGCCAGCCCCACCCCCCAGGGCAGGCTGAGCTGGCAATAACATAAAGAAATAACTTTAAAAAAATAAAAATGTATTTAGTATAGGGTCTCACTGCACATATCAGACTCGTAGTAATCCTTGTTTTTCAGCCTCCCAAGTGCTGGGATTACAGAGTGGCCCCATGCCCAGTCTCAGTCACCTCTCAGTGCTCCTGAGGGCAGGGTGGAGCCTGCGCTGCTGGCAGGGATAGAAACCTTGGCCTCTATGTCTGCCTAAGCAGGAGTTTTAACCTGCTGAGTGATCTGGCTGGCCCTCTAAAACTAAGTTTTTTTTTTTTTTTTTTTTTTTTCCGGAACTGGAGATTGAACTCAGGCCCTTGCACCTGTAGGCAAGCACTTATTCTACTGAGTTATTTCCCCAGTCCCTATCTAAAACTATTATCGATGAACTTCTGATTAGGTAATTAGTTTATACACTAGGAGATTTGTTCTGCAAAGAATTAAAGGCTAAAAAAAAAAAAAAAAAAAAAAAAAAAAAAAAAAAAAAAAAAAAAAAAAGAAAAAAAAATGAAATAGAGGGCTGGCCTAATAGATAACTTAACAGACTGATAGGGCCTGCTTAGGCAGAGTGCAGCTGCCAGGGTCTGATCCCCTGTAAGCTGTGCTGGCTCCAGTCCCGGAGCATACCAAGATGATCATTGAGACTGGGTATGGTGGCGCACCCCTGTAATCCCAGCACTTGGGAGACTGAGAACAGGAGAATCCTACAATCTGTGTAGTGAGATCCTGTAGACCCTGTCATAAATACAGAAAAAAAAGCTGATATATACCAATCCCCACAATAAATGTGACCCTTATATACTGCAAGCATATACTAAAAAGGAAAAAAAAAAAAAAAAGCCAAGGATAAAAAGTTAACATTGGAAGAAAAGAAATGGTTTCTGCCGACTGCCTCCTGTCCTTTTCTCCAGTAATGCAATATGGGTTATGATATATATTTGGTTCTTTATAGCAGGCAACTGGAGGCTGAGCTGTATCAGTTGTGATTGAAAAAGTGAGAAAATGCTTCTGATGAGCTTTGCTTTTCAGCCTCCAATTTGCAGCGCTTTGACTGGGTTGAGGTTTGTGCTACCCAGTGTGCATCTGTCTTTGTCCTGCGTGCTCCAGCTTGCAGGAGGTTGGGATCGAGTGCATCCTGCCAAGGCTCACACTTGGCCATGACTGCAGACACATAGGCCGCAGAGAAGAATTGCCTTTTGATTGTTCACACTTTAAAAAATATTAGCACAAGTCAGACGGTGTGGTGGCGTGTGCCTGAAATCCCAGCACTTGAGAGGCCGAAAACAGGAGGATCACTAGGAGTCTGATTTGTGAAGTGAGACCTTGTGGACACTGTACTAAACACATATAAAAAGTATTAGCACAAGTCAAGTGAGCTAGCGTGTAACTACTAGTCTCCCATGTAGTTCTAGCTTCTTGGGAGGCTAAAACAAGAAGGCTGCTTGAATTCAAGAGTCCAAGGCCAACCCAGGCAAAATATTTTTCTGGGCATACCTCTCATTTATCCACATCATGTAGCACTTTTTTTTTTTTTTTTTTTTTTTTTTTAAGAAATGACAACTTTGAGACTGGGGAGATTGCTCCATGGCACAAGTGCCTGCCTGGCAAGTGCAAGGTTGTGAGTTAGAACCCCGATCCTGGAAAAAAGAAAGAAAGAAAGAAAAGAAAGAAAGAAAGAAAGAAAGAAAAAAAATGACAACTTTGCCTAAACATGCATTTTGTCACTGAATCTTAATGCAACCCTCTTCCTACCTGGTCCATCAGGCAAGCAAATCAGGGCCTAGAGTATTAAAGAAATTTTTAAAATGAGACTGGGGAACCATGGGAAGAACTGGAAATGAATCCCAGGGTTCCTGGTCTTCCTACTTTGCTGTATCATTTTTGAAGCTGAGCCATAAACAAATAATAATACAGAATGCAGTGCTATTGGGGATCTAAAGCATCTTGAAATCAGTTCAATTACTGTGAAATGCCTAATTTTATTTCTAAAAAAAAAAGTATGATCTTGGGGCTGGTGAGATGGTTCAGTGGTCTAAAGTGCCTGCTTAGGAAAGCTTAGGCAACCACAGAGACTGAGGTTTTGATCCCTGGCACCACATCCTGAGCCAGCCCCACCCCCCAGGGCAGGCTGAGCCAGCCATTAAAAAAAAAAAAAAAAAAAAAAAGTATGATCTTTTAAGCCTGTGGAAAATAACCTGCAGGTTATGATCCATAGCTGAAAATTTCCCTTTTATTCAAATTCAGCAATGTTCACAGTTTTGCTTGTTGGTTTGCCTGCTTACAGAAAACCACCTGAAAAGTGCCAGCCCGAGGTCTCCGGATGGATGAGTCAAATGTGACAGCTTTTGCGGACCAGGAGTTCCGGAATGCCTCGAGCAGCAGAAATTCCTCTGTGGGGAATACAGCACCACACATCCCGGTTGTGCACTGGGTCATTATGAGCATCTCTCCACTGGGGTTTGTGGAGAACGGGATTCTCCTCTGGTTCCTCTGCTTCCGGATGAGAAGAAACCCCTTCACTGTCTACATTACCCACTTGTCTGTTGCTGATATTTCATTACTCTTTTGTATTTTTATTCTGTCTATTGACTATGCTTTAGATTACGAACTCTCTTTTGGCTATTATTACACGATCGTCACATTATCGGTGACTTTTCTGTTTGGCTACAACACAGGTCTCTACCTGCTGACAGCCATTAGTGTGGAGAGGTGCCTATCTGTCCTCTACCCCATCTGGTACCGATGCCACCGTCCCAAGCACCAGTCAGCATTTGTCTGTGCCCTCCTCTGGGCTCTTTCCTGCCTGGTGACCACCATGGAGTACATCACGTGCATTGACAATGAGGAAGACAGCTACTCTCACGGTGACTGCCGGGCGGTCATCTTTTTTATAGCTGTCCTCAGCTTCCTGGTCTTTACCCCACTCATGCTGGTATCCAGCACCATCCTGGTGGTGAAGATCCGAAAGAGCACGTGGACTGCACATTCCTCAAAGCTGTACGTGGTCATCATGGTCAGCATCATCATTTTCCTCATCTTTGCTATGCCCATGAGGCTCTTGTACCTGCTCTACTACGAGGACTGGTCCACATTTGAGACCCTACATAATGTCTCTCTGCTCTTCTCCACAATTAACAGCAGTGCCAACCCTTTTATTTACTTCTTCGTGGGCAGCAGTAAGAAAAAGCGGTTCAAGGAGTCCTTAAAAGTAGTTCTGACCAGGGCTTTCAAAGATGAGATGCACCCCAGGCGCCAGAACGACAGTGGTAATACCATCTCTGTGGAGACTGTTGTCTGAGGACTGCAACGGGAAATGGTGGGCCGAATGGTGGGACACAGAGGACTTCTTTGTGCTTGGAATGCAATTTAAGTATTTGAAAATCTCCTTTAATGTGTTTCTGAAGGATGTCTCTTCCATATGCATGAGATAGCAATGAATGATGAGATTATACTCTTGTCCTGTATCTTTCTGAAATACCTAAATGCAAGTCAGCCCTCTGTTATTTCTATACTTAGCAAAAACTGTACTTGTCAAGAGCTCTTTTCTGTTCTTCTGGAAGTGTCTTAGCATGAACCAAACATCAACCGTAGTAGAAAGAACCGTACACTTCTCTTACAGATATGACCAGGAAGGATAACAAAGGTGGTTGTTGGAACTTGATGAAGCAATGCCATGGAGGAGGATGAGGTAGAACATTAGACTCTGCTTTTCACTGTCTGTAGGCTGCAGGCAAGGAGCTTAACTTCCTGGAGCCTCATTTCCTCATTTAGGAGTTGCTTCCAGTGCCAGTCTGAACCTCCCAGGGCTGTAAGAGTGAAACAGCAAGAAAATATAGCAAGGCACCTGGCACACTGTCCATGTTCAATAAACCCCCATCTCTGATCACTCACTTAAGTGGAAGACAAAAATGTGTATTTCTTTTCATAAAGCAGGCACACAGACACTTAGGTATATGCACAGCTCTATTGCATATGAATATTGTCTTATGTTTTTAAATGTGGAAAATAGGTTTACAGAGGTCTTTTATTTTTGCTTGCAGCATGGAAGCTTTTTATGGCATAACACCATGGTTGAAACATTGGCAGGGGCCAGTGAGATGGCTCAGTGGTCTAAAACGCCTGCTTAGGCAAGCTTAGGCAACCACAGGGATCGTGGTTCGATACCTGGCACCACATGCTGCAGCAGCCCCACCTCCAGGGCAGGCTGAGCTGGCAAAAAAACAAACAAACAATCAAAAAAAACCCCAAGATCTTTAATAAAGAGGGCTAGGGAGATAGCTCCATGGTACAAGTACCTGCCTGGCAAGTGCAAGGTCATGAGTTCAAACCCCAGTCCCACCAAAAAAAAAAAAAAAAAAAAAAAAAAAAAAAAAGAAAAAAGATATTTAATAAAGGACTAAAGATGTGGTTGAAAAAAAGAAAACATTGGCAGATATTATCATCCAGCCAGCCACGGATTCAAGAATCAAGTCAGGTTGTGAAGACAAATATTTGGCCTCCAGTGAGGGGTTCTACATGGCTTCTCTTATCTCTATGGGAACAGTAAATAGAAAGAGAGTCTGTGTTTTGAAACCTTTTGTATATACTTTTCCACAAGTACCACTTAGTTCACAAGTTTGTGTGGCAATTAGACTTTTGAAGACCTTCTCTTCCCCAAGTGGTGGCTTATGTATAACCACTAAGTTCTCCTCTATAGCTCCTTTCAGATCCCTGCCTCCTTTACCTGTGGAGACTCATTCCTGGGGGAGGCTCCATGTGGCTAACAGGAGTGTAGCCATATCCTGCAGGCACCTAGAAGTTTATCCTCAAGACAGACCTTTGCAGGACACTGTCACATCTGGCTCCTGGTGAGGGAACCAAAGAAGTTGCATCTAGGAGGCAACCACCACTGCTCTGCTGTTCAAACAGCCCACTGGGCTCAGAAACCCAGAATCCAGCTCCAATAAAATATGACAGGGGTAAGGCTTAATGAAAGGAAAGTGGCTTACCTATAAAGAGGAAATGAGAGGGAGAGGAAAGGAGATGATAGATAGCTATCCTGAGAAGAAAGATTCAAGGGGTGGGGATATAACTGAGTGGCAGTACCTGTCTGGCAAACATGTGATCCTGAGGAAGAAGAGGAGGTTGAGGAGGAGGAGGAGGAGAAAGAGAAGGAAGAAAGGGAAGGAGGAGGAGAAGAGGGAGAAGGAAAAGGAGATGGGGACCAGAAGAAGAAGAAGAAGAAGAAGAAGAAGAAGAAGAAGAAGAAGAAGAAGAAGAAGAAGAAGAAGAAGAAAGAGGAGGAGGAGGAGGAAAGAAGAAGAAGAAGAAGAAGAAGAAGAAGAACGAGGAGGAGGAGGAGAGGAAGAGGAGAAAGAGAAGGAAGAATGAGAAGGAGATGAAGAAGAAGGAAGAGGAGGAGGAGAAAGAGAAGGAAGAAGGAGAAGGAGATGAAGAAGAAGAAGAAAGAGGAGGAAGAGAAGGAGGAGAAGGAGAAGAGGGAGGAGGAGGAGAAAGAGGAGGAGGACGAAGAAGAAGAGGAGGAGGAAGAGGAGAAAAAGAAGAGAAGGGGAAGAGGAGGAAGAGGAGGAGAAGAAGAGGAAGAAGAGGAGGAGGAGTAAGAAGAAAGAAACAGGGAACAGGGTAGGGGGCTCTAGAAAGATGGAGGACCCATGGACCCTTTGTTCCCAGCTGTTTTTTTTTTTTTTTTTTTGCCTTTTTGAGACAGGATCTCACTATGCAGTTGAGGCTGGCCTTGAGCTCACTTTTGTAGCCCAGGCTGGTCTCGAACTCGCACCGATCCTCCTGCCTCAGCCTCCTGAGTGCTGGGATTACAGGTGTGCGCCACCACGCCTGGCCCCAGCTGTTTTTATAGTGAGGTGAGTGACCCTTTCCCTTCCACCACAAACTTGCCATAACTGGATGGGCTTCTAGGCACCTCTGCCTAATGTAATTTCTTCTGGTGTTCCATTGTCCTTGACCTATATTTCAAGGACTTATCTATGGAGTGGATGGTTAGCTGGCAAGGGGGCACCTTATTCTTGTTTATCTTAGAGTTAGGGGACATGAAGATGTCCACTGTACTCCATAATGACCCTAGAGTGAATAACATAGTGACTCTAGAGTGAATATACATGTCTATGTGTCAGTGCATAAGGGTGTGTATATACGGTCTTAAAGTTAGTCAGCCCTCCTTGCTTCTATATTTTATTGGAAGTGGGACACCTTACAATTTGTGGACTTAGTTTTTTTTTTTTTTTTCTTTTTCTATATTCTGCCTGTCAGCTCTTTTTTTTTTTTTTTAATCTCTTGGTACAAGTCCTAAGGCCATTTGGTATCTTTTTTAATCTGCCCCCCCCCCCTTTTCTACCCATCTTAGACTTGCTTCCCAGGAAATCTGTCTAGTAAAGTTTGGTTTTGACTCCTTCTAGTCAGGATCAGCTGGAAGACCGAAGGAGACCCCTCTTCTATTTTCCCGTCTCTAGACTCCTTCCCTCCAAGCCCTCAGGGCCTTTGCTCAGCACTGGTCAGTGACAGCTCCCCTTCTGTCTGTCATGAGTTGCCATCTGAAGCTCTGGGCTGTAGTTGTGATGATGTTTGTCTTGGTCTGTTGATGACATATATTGCTATACATACTTTTTCTGTCCTTTCTAGGAGTCCCCTGAACATGGTAGTGCTCCATGTGACCCTTCATGTGATGAAAATGTCCAAGACCCAGTGATGAAATGGCTCTTATTGCTGCCCTCAGCGCCATCTCTGTTAGCTTCCTTTCTCTGAAGGAAGGATGGCTTATATCCACGGGGTCAACTTTGCCAAGGGACATGGGTGAATTTGCCCAATGAGCCAGAGCCTCGCTGCTAACCAACTTGTGCAGGAGGCTTTTCAGTGGGTGACGACATCTGACTCAGCAGCCTGGCAGCTTGCTTACAGAGCCCAGATGGGGTATGGAGTGGTGGCATTTAGAATGGTCTTTCATTCAGTTGAAAACAGAGCCTCTTCCCTGAGAAAGGGCAGAATCTGAGGACCAGAGTGGCTCCCCTCTGCTTCCCACTGTCTCCCCGCTGCTGTGGATTAGAACAAGGGTTTAACCTTATCTCTCGCTCTCTCAAGGGGTTGTGTTGACTTTCATTGCTGTGACAAATAATTGAGACCAATCAACTTCTAAGGATTCACTTTGGCTCACATTTTCAGAGATTTAGCCTGTAGTTGCCTGGCCTGGGTCCCTATCTTTTGGGCCTGTGTAGTTGTGGCGGCATAGCACACAGTGGCAGGGATGTATGGTGGAGAAGCCAGGAAGCAAAAGCAGAAGGAGACACCTCACACTCCCTCGTGGACTCACTCCCATGACCTAGCTTCCTCCCAGTCGCCTGTGTCCTAAAGGTTCTGTCACCTCCCTGCGGCACAGGCCAAGGACTAGACTTTTACACATGACTCTTTGCGGGACGCTTTCCAAACCTTAGTAGGGACCTTGGCCTTAAAGAGTCAGCTAAACAGTACTGGAGACAAGGAAGATACAGTGAGAGGTTCGGTGGACTTTTTTCTTTTTTCTTTTCTTTTCTCTTTCTTCCTTCCTTCCTTTCTTTCTTTTGGTACTGACAATCAAACTCAGGACTTTGCTTCTGGTCTCAGTGAATGATTTGGAAACCTCCATTTATTGCTTTTTTACAAAGGAAATGGGGAAACTGAATGCAATAATGAATACAAAAATTCTCCTAATCTTTAAAAAGCTAATGCCTTAAAGGAGGTAGGGTTTGGAGATTTTTACAGACAAATTCCTTGCTCTAAAGTCATTTGCAAAATGAACTATAAAGTTAAAAAGTAAAATTAAAGGATTCAAACAAATTTGGAAACATGGAAAGAAGACTAGATAATTTGTACCTTTTTATTTTTAGAAAGTTTGCCTATGCCTATAATCCCAGCACTTGGGAGGCTGACGCAGGAGGATTGGTGCAAGTTTGAGACCAGCCTGGGCTGCAAAAGTGAGCTCAAGGCCAGCCTTAACTGCATAGAATGACTGTCTCAAAAAGACAAAAAAGAAAAGAAAAGAAAAGAAAGTTTACCTAAATCATTGTAGGTTGTTAAATGCTATTTGGAGAATGCATGGTGCCAGGGAGCAGATTGTTCACATATTGTGCCGTTGTTTCGTTTATTTTTAAAAAGTGGTGCTGGAGGTTGGATCCAGGACCTTGTCACTGAGTTGCAGCTTGAGGGGAAGGGCTTACAGTGATGCTGGTGAACGAGTTAGAGACGAGTGCGCAAGCTGCAACTCCAAATCCACTCACTATCACAAGGTGCTAACACTGCAATTAACCCCGCATACTGAGGTCTTCGTTTAGAGAAAGCAGCTCACACATTGACATGGTCTTAAAAGAAAAACAAATAACACATGTGCCATAGGTGGGCCTCAGCTTCCGAAGTAGCTGGAATTACAGACATGTACTACCATACCAGGCCCTCTGGTCTTGCCACAACCACCTCATGGTGCTGAGTGGTATGGCGAAGTCTCAGCCCACTGGGTTAGGTGCTGGCACCCCCAGGGTCCTCAAGGCTGGGCCCTCCTAGCTGCCCCAGCCTATGCAGGACCGTTCTTCCAAGCTCTCTGTCTGGAGCTTTTCTTCTCACCATTGCTAGTGCCTCATAACTGTGCACATAATCACGGGAAAAATCAATGGCCATGAATGAGCTGTTGCACCACTCTTTTCTATGAAGATTTTCCTCCTCTTCTACCTTTTTCCTGTCAGCTGGACAATAATATTCCTGAATTAATAACCATAAACCGTGGGCTGGTCTGGCAAGATAGCTCAGTGGTCTAAAACGCCTGCTTAGGCAAGCTTAGGCATCTTCAGAGATCACGGTTCAATTCCTGGCACCACATGCAGTGCCAGCCCCACCCCCAGGGCAGGCTGAGCTGCCCATAACGTAAATAAATGAAGTTAAAAAAAAAAAAACATGGGCTTAAGGATATTGCTTTTGCATGTGTGTGCATATGTGTGTGTGTGTGAGACAGATAGACAGACACAGCCACAGACACAGATACAGAGAGACACAAGGGAAGAACCTAAAACTTTCACATTCAGTTAAGTCCCTGGGCCTTTTAATTTAGTTTAATTTTTAAAAGTGGGAGACAGGGTCTTATCAAGTTGCTAAATTGCCCAGGTTGGGCTGGAATTTGCAATCCTCTTATCTCAGCCTTCCAGAGAGTTGGCTTTACAGGCATGCAACACTATACCCAACTTTGCTTTATTTTTCTTTACTTTTCTATTCTTATTTTTTTATTTGTTTGCTTGTTTATTTTTGATTTATTTTTTGAGACAGGGTCTCTATAATTCTGGCTGGACTTGAATTCATTGTGTAGTCCAGGCTGGCCTTGAACTTGTGGTAATCCTCCTGCCTTAGCTTCCCAAACCTGGAATTACAGGTGTGCACCACCACACTCAGCTTCTTTACCTTCTTTAAGTAAAAACCACTTAGTCCTCTCTGGGTGAGGTGTCGCATGCCTGTAATCCCTGCCCTGGGGCGGGGTGCTGGGGCAGGAGGATCTCTGTGAGTTCAAGGCCAGTCTGGACTACACAGTG
The DNA here is from genome assembly GCA_004027025.1 of Myocastor coypus. Lineage (NCBI taxonomy): Eukaryota > Metazoa > Chordata > Mammalia > Rodentia > Myocastoridae > Myocastor > Myocastor coypus. The sequence goes on along the minus strand of PVJA010008543.1, from coordinate 34,817 downwards.
AGCTCAAGGCCAGCCTGAACTGCATAGTAAGAGCCTGTCTTAAAAAGACAAAGACAAAGCTATTGTGCTCACAGTCTCTGAGCTGACTCCTATCTAACTCTCTGGCCCTCCCAACATGTTCCCTTGGCTCTTTCCTCCAGCCACACTAGCTTCCTGCAAGACTTCCGGCATGCCAGGGACAGCTGGGGGTGTGGGTCAGAGGTCGAGCCCTTGCCAGCGCGTGCTGGCAGGGAATGGAGTTCCATTCTCAGACTCACTCCTCATCTCACCCACCCTCAAGAAGAAGAAGCAACAGACAGGCTTTCTTCTGACTGGGCTTTGACATTTCTTCCACCTAGAAAGCCCTCCTCCTGGGCTTCCTCAATTCCTCTCTTCCCATGGCTTCTGGGAAACCATCACTTCAGCTGCTCTCGGTGGCCACCCACACAGCTGAACACCCCCGTCTGCTGTGCCTTTCCTCAGCTCTCGGCCTCCCTGTCATGGTAGGTATTGATTTATTTGTGTGTTCTCTTTCTCTTCTCACTGGAGAAGAGACATGCTCCTTGAGACAGAGGCTTGGCCCCGCTCCTACTGCAGCCCCGGCTCCTGGTGAAGTACCTGTCCATTGTCCGCCAGTGTGGTCAAAGCCACTGTTCCCTTCTATATGCTGTTTCCCTTCCACACAGAGACAGGCTCAAATCATTTCCACCTTAAAACAAAAGCCACTCCCTGGCCCTACAGTCCTGTTTAGTGTCTATCCTGTCCCCCACCCGCACTCTTTGGAAGAGACCGGTCCACACACTATTCTGACTCCTGCCAGCACAGTTCAGGCCCTCAGTGTCCAACCAGTTGACTTACCACAAGCCACCCTTTTGAAGTTGTCCCATTAAGAATATGAATGATTTCCTCACTGACCAATACCATGGTGTCTTAGTCTGTTTTCTGTTACTATAATAGAGTATTCAGGAATTGGTAGCTTAGGGACAGTGAGATAGCTTAGCGGTCTAAGGCACCTGCTTAGGCAAGCTTAGGCAAGCGCAAGAACTATGGTTCAATTCCTAGCACCACATGCTGCACCAGTCCCATCCCCAGGGCAGGCTGAGCTGGGCATAATGTAAATAAAGTTACACAAACAAATAAAAGAATTAGTAGTTTATTTAAAAAGTTTACTTTGGCTCATGTTCTGGAAGCTGCAAATACAAGATCAGGCTGCTGTCATAACGAGGCAGAAAGTGGAAGAGCAATAGACCACATGAAGGTCAGACAAAGCGTGCAAGGTGCCCTTGCTTTACAATCATCCACAAGAGAACAAACCTGAGCTGGGAAGATAGCTCTGCGGTCTAAGCACCTGAATAGCAAGTGCAAGGACCTGAGTTCGATACTTAGTACTGCATGTTGTGCCAGCCCCATGCCAAGGTGACCATAAACACTGGGTGTGGTGGTGCGTACTTGTAATCCCAGCACTGAGGAGGCTGAGACAGGAGGATCCCTATGAGTCTGAGCTATGTAGTGAGACCCTGTACCAAATCCTTCACAATGGCCGCACCTCTGAACCATAGTGACCACCAAGTGTCAACATGAGTTTGTTTCTTTTTCCACATTAGTTTTGGAGGGGATGAATCACATTTGAATCTCAGCATGTGGGCTCTTTTCTAACTAGTGTAGCATTTGACACAGCCAACCATACTCTTCTTAAAAATCTTCCTTTTCTGCTGGGTGTGGTGGCCTGCTCACACCTGTGTTCCCACTAAGGTAGAAGGGCTGCTTGAGTGTGAGGCCAGCATAGACTACTGTCTTAGTTACTTATTACTCGTTGCTGAGACAAATACCAGACACTCAAAATGAAGGAAGGAAAGGTTTATTTAGCTCACAGTTACTGGAATTTTCAGTCCATATTCGGCTGGCCCAAGGCTGAGAGGAACAGGGCAGAGAGCATTTAGTTCATGGCGGTGGAACAGCAACAAAATGGTGACAGAGACAGCCAACCAAATAGGGCAGCAGAGAGCAACAGCTCATTGTCTTTCTCTCTGTCTCTCTTTATATTACATTCAGGCTCTCCGCCTTAGGCTACACCCATAATCCTAGAAGTACTTCGACCCATAATCCCATCAGTACTAAAACCCATAATCCCAGGGATCATGGATCAAGTCTCAAACTCTAGACGTCCCCATCCAATGACTACATGAGGCTTTGGGGGGACAACTAGATATAAACCATAACAACTATACAGCAAGACCCTGTCAGAAAGAAAGAGAGAAAGAAAAAAAGAAAGAAAGTGAGAAAGAAGGAAAGAAAGAGAGAGAGAGAGAGAGAAAGAAAGAAAGAAAGAAAGAAAGAGAAAAAGAAAAAAAGAAAGGATCAAAGGATCTCTTTTCTTCGATTCTGTTTGGCTCCTGCAGCTCTCTGGTTGAGTCCTGTGCTACTGAACTGGAATCTTCTTGTCTCTTTCATTGCTCCTTCTCTGCTTCTCCCTTAAATGGTTATGTTTTCCATGATTCAGTGGCTGGGCTTCTGCCCTTTTCTTTCTGAACATTCTCCTGGCGTTCCACTCCACAGATGCCTGCGTGTTAATGATCCTCAAATCCGCTGCCCAGAACACTTGGTTGGGTTCCCGTTCTCTTTCCCTTGGTATCCTGTGGGGGCACCAAATGCACACTGCCTATTCTCCTACCATTGCCCCCATTCCTCCTACAGTGGACCCTGCCACTAGTCACCATCTCACTAGGGCAGTGCTATATCTGTTGAACAGCTTGATCTCCCTATCCCCATCTTTTTTGCCATCTAGAAACCTCACCGACTCATCCACGTTTGTCCCAGAAGAGTCTCCTGGAAGCTGAGGTCCTGGTCAACCCTTGTACCCTGCTCTCTCTCAGACTTCCCGGGTCTCTTTTCCTTCCTGGCTTTCAGCTGACAGCTGCCTTCTACTTACACAAGGAGAGTAGCAGCAACCAGAGGGCTCCTGTCCTTTCCCGCCATCATCCCTTCTGGTCTAACTGTATCTCTCTGTATGTGAGTGCCTCCTTTTGTACGCTGGGGACTCTATGCTCCTGGCTAGATGAGTTCACAGCCAAGGTGCTCCAGCTCCCTCCCCCTACAGCATGTCACTCCTCCCCTTCCTTGTGCCCAGCCATCCCCAGAGCCCAGTGGAGAAGGGATGGACTAGTCAGCTATCTTCATTGAGTTGTTTAAGGGCCGCATGAAAGATGCCTATGGAATTCCTATAATTTTACTACTGGAAAATAATTTATTTGGGTTAAATTTTGAGTTTCCACCTGATCTGTTCTAAAATTACAGATATTCCTTAATTTGTGACTGAATTACATCCTGATAAATCCATTGTAAGTTGAAAACTTCACCAAGTCAATAATGCTGTTGATCTACCTAACTTACTGAACATCATAACTTAGCAGCTCAGCACGCTGTAGTCTTAGATATTTCCCATGTGCATTGGTGACTGACTGTGAAATGTGGGTTTTTGCCACTGGTCAGCATTGCTAAAGAGACTCAGACCACATGTCATTTAGACTGGAAAATGATCTGGATTCTAAGTATGGTTTCCATTGAGTGCATGTGGAACTTGCACCATTGTAAAATTGAAAAGCCTTAAGTTAATGCATCAGAAATCAAGGGCCTTGGGACTAGGGAAATAGGTCAGTAGAATAAATGCTTGCCTGGCAAGGGCAAGGGCCTGAGTTCAGTCTCCAGTCCCACCCACCCACACACACACACACACACATACACACACACACACACACACACACAAATAAATAAATAAATAAAAAATAAAATAAAATAAAATAAAAAATAAAAAAATAATAATTAAGTAAAGGACATCTTTACAGATCATCCCTGGAAGAGATACCATGCCCATCTGTACTTAAAATTTCCTGTGCTTTTTCTCAAGAAGAAGAACACATGAGACTAGGTCTGGGCCGGCGAGATGGCTCAGCAGTCTAAAGTGCCTGCCTAGGAAAGTTTAGACAACCACAGGGACTCCAGATCCCTGGCACCACATGCTGCACCAGCCCCACCCCCAGGGCAGGCTGAGCTGGCCATAACATGAATAAATAAACGAGTTAAAAACAAAAACACTAGAAACCCCTGGTTCAGGTTGCTGAGTCAGGGCAATGAGAGTGTGGGGAGGGGCAGGGGCACAGTGAAGTACTGCTTCGCTCTATTCCACAACAGAAAGCTTCTTTTCCTGGAACATTTGGCTCCTTCACACTACAGTGTTGTGTGGAAGAGAGAAATCCTTGTAATATAAAAGCATTTATTAACACATGTGTCACTTAGGAAATGGGCTCTGGCTAGCTTCTCTCCTTGCTTAGCTCTAGGATCTCCCTCTGTGTTGCATCAGCACCTTGTGGGTGACGTTTGTGACTCTTGAGTGTCAATGAGAACTGACTACCATGCCACAAAGACTGTCTTGCAAAACATTCAGGCTGCAGTGAAGTTGGTAAGAGAGGCATCTGAAAACCGTCAGAACAATGATGAATGTGGAGCTAGAGCAGCTGAATCTGAGGAAAATCAACGAAGGTGGAGCCTGGGATATAGCTCAGTGGCATAAGCACCTGCCTGGCAAGCACAAGGGCCCACATGGGACAAGCTTCCAAAAAGAAAGGTTTGTTTTTTTTTCTTCCCCCGTCCCTCCCCCCGCCCTTCCCACCCCCTCCCTCCCCCTCAAAAGAAAGGTTTTAATAGTAAATGTTTAAGAGAAAACAATTGGAGATATCAGTCAAGTCTTTGGGTATCTTGCAAAAGTGACCCACTCTTTAATATTTAGCAAAAGTAACCTTTGAGTAAAGGATGCCATTTTATTGTGTTATACAATTTTTTTTTTTTTTTGGTTTTATGTCCTTTTATTTTGAAATTCTAGAATTCAAATGGATTAGTAATGTCAACTATTCAGAACAAATTGCGTGATTTCAATATAATTTGATACAATGAGCAAAACTGTGAAAATTTAGTCATGGATTAACCATCTACTGTGAAACACACATTTTGCGATAATCTATTTGGAAAAGTACACTTTTAAAAGGTAAAAGTCAAAACACTACAAAATTACTCTCATGTAAATAGCATATAAAATAAAGATCATTATGCTTCTGGAGAACATTCATCTCTGACTCAGTTGCAAGTCCACAGCAAGAAGCTCAGCATTCTTCAGATGGTATCATGAAGTATGGAGCAGCCAAACATAACTAAATTTGCCTTATAGGGCTGCTATGTTTCTCCACAATCACTTTATATGATTATCCTATTGGAGGACCCGTGTCCTGGCTCTCCCCCCCCCCCCCCCCAGTGGCTTTTTCTCCTTCTCGTGAGTTACCATGTGAATTTTCAGGCTGGTGGACTTAACAAACCTCCCTTTACATCCTGGGAAGGGACATGAGAAGCGCTTCTCCCTGTGTGGATGCGTACATGTGTGCGGAGGTTGAAGTCGAGGGAGAAGCGCTTCCTGCAGCCTGTGGAGGTGCACAGGGAGGGCTTCTTACCTGTGTGCATCAGGAAGTGTCGGGCCAACTTGGAGTTCCCTTGGAAGGCACGGCCACACTCCGCACAAACGTAGGCTCGGGGTGCACGCACCTGTCCATGACTCTGCAGGGCCTTTTTATCCCTCAGCTTCTTTGTACATCCACTATGTGGACAATCCAGCGCCTCTGGAGCACCATGATCTTTATCTTGCCGGGATTTCCTTTCAGCAAATTCTCCAAGTTGCTTACGATTCAACAGGTCAATGCCAGGTGCCCCTCCAGCTGGCAGCTTCTCACCTACCAGGTCTTCAGTGTGCCCGAGGTGTGAATCCCCTTCAACCAGCTGTGGCATGGGCTTTTGCCTTGTTCCATTTTTTCTGTATTCCAAAGAACATTCGATAAGGGAGCTGGTTGCAAAATCCTGTTGAGAAAGACCTTCTTCTGCATATTTGCTTATGTTTTCCAAGGACCTAGGAAGGAAATCTTCTAGGTTGGGTTCAGAGCACTGACTTGTTATTAAGCATTCTATGTAACTTTCAGGGAAATCCTCCTCTCCGCTGGTCTGAGGACTAGATTCAGGTAAGAAACCTTCATCACACAGAGTCCAAGTCATAGGAACTGGGTTCATTTCTGCCTCAGGGATTGGGTTTGCCTGGCACCGTTTTGGCTTCAATCCATGGAGGGCTTGTCCACCCTTGCCTTTCTGGCCATTTGTTTTAGCCCTTCTCTTCATCTGCTGACTCATGCCTTTCCACTCCCTGCTTTCCAGAGCCTGCTGCCTTCTTGAAAGTTCTCACCAGGAAGGATCAGTCATGTTCAGGTAGCCAGTAGCACTGGTAAGTTGCCTTCAACACACACCCCGGCTGCGCGAGGCCCCCTGGGGTGGACGCCCACGCGCGGCAGCTCAGGTGCGGGTGGCCTCGTGCTCGGCTTCCAACTCCCGCCGCTCTGACGACGCTCCCGCGTGGCAAACTACACGCTCAGCCAGAGACCCGCTCTCCACAGCCTGCGGGTGGAGCAGGAGGCGCCGAGGCCAGGTATCTGTTATACAATTATGACAGAAAAATTATGCTAAAAACCAGCCCTGTTTTGTGGCTCAAAACAATAACTGTCATTCCTCAAGTTTCGGTGGTTGGGCTCAGTTTCCTATTTGGTGTCTCCCACACTGGAAAGCTGTGGTCCAGTAGTGACTACTGCAGCGGTAGCCATGAGGTGTGACTGGGAAGTGCATGCAGGTGGAGTGCCCCCGGGCTGGCCCGTGGGTGTCAGTGGCTCCAGAGATGTGGGCTCAAGTTTCTACACTGACCCTGTGACTGCGTCCTGTAAGGGAGCCTCCTAGAAATATTTTTTTTTCTTTTTATCCTTTTGAGACAAGGTCTCTCTGTGCAGCCCAGGCTGGTCTTGAACTTGCAACAATCCTTCTGCCTCAGCTTCTTGAGTGCTGGGATTACAGGAGTGCACCACCAATGCCCAGTAAATGAGCTTTTTTAAGAAGTCCAAAATCTCTTACTGGAATCTTATGTATTGAAAATGACGCTAGTGACCCTGTGAATTGAAATTACAACCAATTTTTTTTTTTTTATTAATAACAGATATGAAGGGCCGGGGAAATAGCTCTGTGTGGCACAAGTGCCTGCCTGGCAAGTGCAAGGTCATGAGTTCAAACCCCAGTCCTGCAAAAAAAAAAAAAAAAAAAAAGATATGTTTATTATTACATATCCATTAGTGCGGCTTTCAGTACCACTTGAGGAAATGACAACACATATTGATAAAGTAAAAAAGAAATTCTCATAGTTTTAATTTCACTTTTTAAAAGATTTATTGTGAGTAGCCGGGCGTGGTGGCGCATGCCTATAATCCCAACACTTGGGAGGCTGGGGCAGGAGGATCAGTGTGAGTTCGAGACCAGCCTGGGCTACAAAAGTGAGCTCAAGGCCAGCCTGAACTGCATAGTGAGACCCTGTCTCAAAAAGACAAAAAAAAAAAAAAAAAAAAAGATTTATTGTGAAATTTTAATAGGATTTCCTTTTTTATTTTAGTACAAGGTCTACAGGGTCTCACTATAGTGATCTGCCTCATAGTGATCTGCCTGTGTTGAGCCTCCCAAGAGCTGGGATGACAGGTGCCACCATGTCCAGTTTCAATCACCTTTTCAATGCACCCCAACGTTGGGACTGGCACGGCACACTCCAGCTGCTGTGCTCTGCCTAAGCAGGCATTTTAATCCACTGAGCTGTTTGGCTGGCCCTAATAAGATTTCCTTTTAACAAACTTTTACCAAAACCAGTCAAACAGGGGCCAGGGAAATAGCTCAGTAGAACAAGTGCTTGCCTAGCAAGCTCAAGGGCCTAAGTTCAATCCCTGGTCCTGAAAACAAATAACCAAACAAACGAAAAAACCCAGTCAAACCTAGATAACCTAGATAATACGAAGGTCATCTTGGATTAATAATTTATAATAATTTATATATTGGTGTTAACACACAGGATAAAATTTTCAAAGCAAATATCATATGAACTACAGATTTCATTCAATACAAAGCTAATGATTCAAATGATAAGAGACAAGGTTAAGCATACACAAATTAGTCTTTTCTGCAGAAGCCAAAACTTTCCAGATGCATCTCCCCTAAACGTCCCCATCTCCTACATAAGAATATATTTTAGTTTCTGATTGACATTTCTCAATGGAAGCTGGTTAGGTTTGGGGCGCCTTCTGTTTTGCTCTGTGTTAATTACACAAATAGAAAATACTTACGTGACTAACCACCTCCACCAGCCTCCCATGAGCCATAAGTCTATATATATAAAGTCTAAATTTATTTACAATAAGCAATCCTGACAGATCAGTTAGATTCTGCTAAAACATACAAGTGCTCACTGAGTGTAACATTTTGCAAAGGGGAAGGACAGCTTTCAGGCTTGCGGCCCAGGCTTCCTTTAGTGCCTTTCAGCCAACCCAGCCTGCAGCCTCTAAGGCAGAGCCTTTGCTAGGGGAGCAGCCAGAAGTGCATTATGCTTTCAAAGAGAAGGTGAGGACCGGGAGCCTGACTACTGGCTTAGTAGCTGGGCAAGTCAACAGGTTAGTCTGTGACTTGCAGCCATATTGCATAACTCATGACTTACACACACGTTGGAGTTTCCCCCAAGCAGATCTGGAGACAAAGGGCAAGATATTTGCTGGTCAGCCATGAGGAGTATAGCAGGGGTGGGGCTCCAACCAGGGGTAGGAGGAAGAGGGGTGAGTTCAGGGGGTAAAGGTGACAGGGACAGTGAGGCCCCTGCAGAGTTGTCCTCCTGGAGAGACAAAGACTTGTGATACCTCGTGCCCACCCACTCCTTCACTGAGGAAAGTCCCTCACTGGGTGAGCCCCAGCTCAGCCGGCCTCTGCTCCTGGTCTGTGCACAATGTAAGCCAGAGTGACCATGCAGCTGAGGACAGGCAGGGGAACTGCCTCGGGTGACCTCGGGGTGGCTTTGGGGCTGTCCATCAGCATCTACTGTCATAAGATAAAAATAACTGACCCCACAAAGGGAAAACTGACCCCATGGAAACTGTCAAATTTAACTAGTCCTTGGGGGTGGTATGCCTCGGGACATAGACTGGCACAGAAGGACAGACTCTGATCAGCTCCTGTGAGGTCCCTAGAGGAGTCAGAATCAGCAAGACAGAAAACAGAAGTGTGGGGGCTGGGGGCTGGGGGCAGCAGTGGGAACTTCTGTTTAGTGGGGACAGGGTTTCAGTCTGGGACATGGAAATGATCTCTGGATCTGTTGTGTGCCAGTGTGTGAATAGTGAGCACTAGGCCCTGTGCCCCTACGTGTAGGCATATTTCCTGCAGTAACAGAGTGGTCCACCAGGGCACTGGATGTGCTTTCCACCACTCCTGGCAGCCTGGGCTGGCGACAGCGCCAATTCAGTACCGTGGGTGGAGAGATAAGGCAAAAGGTCTCCTTCATGCCAGGGCGGGGGCACAGACTTGATCTTTAGAGGGACTACAAAGATATGCAGCTTACCCTCCCCCAGTACTGGGGACTGAATCCAGATCCAAGTTCTTCTTACTGAGCAATATCCCTAAACTTTGTATTTATATATAATATAAATAGTATATATATATATATATATATATATATATATATATATATATATACACACACACATATATTTAATCTAAGTGACTAATTTGCCCTGGCTGGGCTTGATCTTGACATCCTCCTGTCTCAGCTTCCCAGTGGGCCAAGACAGTCTGAGCTGCAAGACTCAGCTGAGGCACTCTGGCTGAGAAGGCACTTTGCATGTGGCTGAGGAGGTACTTTGGGGAATGCAGAAGGCTCTGCTCCAATAAAACTGTACATGTGAACACCAAAGATTTGCCTTTATGTAACTGTTGCATCATCAGAAATTTCCTATTTCCTCTTCAACCATTTAAAAACTTAAAAGAAGGCCAGCAAGATGGCTCAAGATGGTCTAAAGTGCCTTTATAAGCTTTGGTAATCATAGAGACTGCAGTTTGATCCCCTGCACCACATCCAGCACCAGCTCCCACCCCCAGGGCAGGCTGAGCTGGCCATAATATAAAGGTTTAAAAAAAAAAAAAAGAGAAAAACTTAAAGGAAAAACTAATTTCAGCTTGTATCCTGGACCAAACAGGTAGCAGCTAGATTTGGCCATAGTTGGACTTTGCAACCTTTTGCCTAGAATGTTTGAGGGAGACCTCCCCCACTTCTGGAAATATTTTCACAGTGGCCATAGCATATCTGCTTAACAGTACGGACCTTGGTGGTAGCAAATCTTTATCTGTTTTTGTTGTTGTTTATTTCAAGACAGGACTTTGCTCTATTGTTCAATCTGACTTTGAAATCACTGTGTAGCCCAGGCTGTCCTGGAATTTGCAGCAATCCTCCTGGTCAGTATCCTGAGTGCATAGATCACAGGTATGTATTACCATCACCTTTTTTCCTGATGGATTTAACTTTGTAGAAGGACAAGCAGATGTCCTGCCTCAAACCTGATACTTGATGGATGAAATTCGTGTAAGATGGCCAATTTTATTTTAGTGTATTGCAAGCTAATGAGAGAGGGAGGGGCTGGGGAGATAACTCCGTGGCATAAGTGCCTGCCTGGCAAGTGCAAGGTCATGAGTTTGAACCTCAGTCCACCAAAAAAACAGAGAGAGAGACACACAGAAAGAGACAGATAGGTGGACAGAGAGACAGACAGAGACAGATGGACAGACACAGAGACAGACAGAGACAGATGAACAGACAGAGAGAGAGACAGAGACAGAAAGAGATATTGATTGAAATGTTTTGGAAAGGAACATTTCTGGAAAGGAAATTAGTTGTAAATATAATTTTATTTTTATGACTCTATGTTCTGAGACTATTTTATTCCTCTACATTATTGTCAGCATTCAAAGTTAGTTATTGGGAGTTCTCAGAGATCAGGAGTGAGTGAAATATTTGTGCATAACAATTTTTCTGTTGGATTTTCGGAAGGATAAAGATCTCACATATGGCTTCTGGGTACAGCATGAGTGAAATGTAGTTGCTAACAAATCCAAATCCAGAACATTCCTAATATTGGGTTGATTGGCACTGGGTTGATGGCACTTGCCTGTGTGCCATCTCTATCCTACACAAGGGACATAAGTGCTGGCCCAAGTGAGGAGCTAAATACTTCACGAGCTCTGTTGCAAAGGTTATTACTACACGCATGTATTGAAGTATGCTTTTGATCAACGTTTCCTTTTAGAATAATTTGCTCTTAGGCAAATGCAGAAAGTATAAAAAAAACATTGTTTAAAATACATAAAACTGGACCGGCCAAGTAGCTCAGCAGATTAAACTACCTGTGAACAGGCGCAGGGGCCTGGGACTTTGATCCCCAGGCCTGCCATGCTGGCCCTGCCCCTAGGGTGCACTGAGATTGCAATTGAGACTGGGCATGGTAGTGCACGCCTGTAATCCCAGCCCTTGCAAGGCTGTAAACAGGTCACTATGAGTCTGATCTAGTAGTGAGACTCTGAACATCCTGTGGAACCTTCCCTAAAATGTTAATAATAACAATAATTAATAATAATACAAAACACATAAAATAATGGCACAATGAAACATACTTAAATGTTTATGAAAGTGGAATTAGAACTATGGAGAACTTTGTGTCTTTCTTCCTCCAAGGAGAAAGGAAATAGACTAGGCCTAAGGGCAGAGAGGTCATTTTCCTTTCTGTGTCCTAGACAGCCAGAGACTCACTACCCCCATGAGTGTATGCAATGCCTGCTGTGTGGCCTTTATTTCTGTATGTATATCAAGACCAGGGATATTTTCCAGGGGAGTTCAGCTTGGAATGTCTTTTACTAGACAGGCAAAATAGAGAAACCAAGGCTATTGGTGTGTGTGGTCTGCTTCTGTCCCCCATGGCTGGCCACCTTCTGCGGGACTGTCATCCAGGAAAGAGGACTGTTGCCCAGCATCTACCCTGCTGCTTGCTGTGAGTTTTTGGTCCTGACCTCCTGCCCAGATGATATGGCTTGAATTCTATGTTCCTCAAATGTATCCCATGAAATCTTAACTGCAATGTGAAGGATTTAGAGTTGGAAACTCAAAGTGGTGATTAAGTTGTGAGATTAAAATCGTTTTGTAGAATAAAAAATTTTTTAAAAACTTTTTGAATAGTACTAGTGTTCTGATAAGAGAGACTGTAGAGCATGCACCCATCCCTTCTACCGTGTTAGGACTCGGCTAGAAGATATGTGTGGCCTAGGAAGTGGCTCCCGCTAGACCCTGACTCTGCAGGCACTTGATCGAGACCTGCCTCCCTTCAGAGCTGTGAAACATAAGTGTCCATTGTTCCCATCCTGCCCAACCTGTGGTATTCTGTCATAGCAGGTGATAGGACTAAGACACCCAACTTTCCATCCAATTACTTATTGTTATAAAGTTGGGATAAATGAGCTGAGAAGGGGGGGAGCAAGTCGTCTCTGAGACTGCATCATAGTGGAGCGCCTGAGGGCCCTGCCGTTCTGTCCCTGGCCAGGTTGGGGCAGGCAGCAGAGTGGAGAAATTCCTGCAAGGAGAGACCCAAAGGCCAGAGAGGAATGAAGAAGTTGGCTCTCTAAACTCCACAGACCTGCCTGGCAAATGCAAGATCCTGAGTTCAATCCCCAGTAGCAAAAACACATACACACACACACACACACACACACACACACACACACACACACACACACACACAAACACACAAAACAAAACAAAACACACCAGAGATACTGGACTACCAGTGCACACCAATAATCCCAGTGCTCAGAAGGCTGAGGCAGAAAGGCTGCAGTGGATTTGAGGTTAGCCTGAGCTACATAGTTCAACTACAAAGTGAGATCATATTGCAAAAACAAAAACAAAACCCTCCAGAGTGGAGACTCCTTAAAAAACTAGAACTGGAAATCCCATTCAATCCAGCTATCCTCCTACTGGGAATTTTTCCAGAAGAACTGAAAACATCATATCATAGTGATATCTGTGCACCTATGGTCATAGCAGCACAATTTGTGATAGCCAAATCTTGGAAACCACCAAAATGCCCATCATCTGAAGAATGGTAGAAAGAGATGTGGTATTTTATACAATTGAATATTACTCAGCTATAAGGAATGATAAACTAGAAGCCTTCATATATAAGTGGATGTATCTTGAACATATACTCATAAGTGAAATAAAACAGACCTGCATGTGTAAGTATCATGTAATCTCCCTAGTGTAAGAATTCAAAAGAAGAAATAAAAATGGAAAGAAAAAGTTAAAAAAGTGTTTTGTTTTTTATTTTGTTATTACTTTTAATAAGAGATAACAATATAAGAGTTTCAAAACACAGTAGCAAAAATGTTATTTTAATGTATATATTAATTATTTAATTTATATTACTAATTGAGGGAAGAGAAACTTTCATGCTTTTATGTGTTTCTTCTTGGGGAATTCTTTCTGTCTATAATTTGTGTTGTGAGGTATATTTGATCATTCTTATATTATGATACAGACTATAACTTTTGCTTTTGTCTAAAGATTTTCTTTTCAATTTGGGGGGTTTTTTGGTTCATTTCATATGTGTTTGTTAATATCTACTTGTATTAAAAAAACCCTCCCCCCAAAAAAATCACAGGTAGTGTTTGGTTCACTGTTTTCTTTTTCTTGTTGATGTTTTTTGTGCAGGGTCTCACTATGCAGCTTAGACTCAGTGGTAGTCCTGCCTCCCCAGCACTGGGATTACAGGCATGTGCCCCACACTCAGACTCAGTGCCAACTCAGTGCACCTGGGGGGCAGGGCTGGTTGTGCATGCATTATGTGGAATGGAACCCCGGGCCCTGCACTTGCCTAAGTAGATGCTTAGTTGACTGAGCTATCCCATGCATCCTGAGCATCTGGTTCTGACAGCTAGATCACAGCTGGGAGCAACAAGAGGACACATTATAGGCTGCTATAGGCTGTTATAGGCTGCTCTAGGCTGCTCTAGGCTCTAGGCTCTAGGAGGCCCAAGATAAGCTCTAGAGAACATGAAGAGCACCCACGTCTAACAATTAGGCCATGCCTGGAGACACATGTGCTATAGGGCATCCTAAACAATCATAGTGACTCCAACTCAATTATAATTAATTATAATCTCATTTGTATCACAGTTTTGACCCCCAAGAGTGTGATCTGGGTACCATGACGTTCCCCAAAGGTCCATGTAGGGACACAAAGTCCCTCCTCCAACAGAAACATGGAGACTTGTACCTGACAGCAGTGGATTGCTCTAATAGTTCAAAGGGAGACTCCTGTCCCCCCTGCCACCTCCTGTGCTTCTCTGGGACAGGGTTCTTTCCACTGGCCCACTCCCACCCTGAGGACTGAGTCTTGGCTGATAAATCTAAGCTTTCATTCTGCTTCTATGTCTCTTTCTCGGTTCTTTGCTTGGGAGACCAAAGACCTAGAATAGTCACAATCTCCAGCCACAAGGTGACATGGCACTGCTGAGAATGGAGGGAAATCATAACTCTGAGAAGTGACCTACAGGGCTTGACAAACCTGCAGCCCCTCTCGGTGACATCCAGGAGCCTGCGATGCTCATCACACTGGTGTAACAAGAGCTTAACACGTTCCCATCTAGTAGTGATCTCAGAGTGAGTCTCTCAGGAAGTGTCCCCTGCCCCCATGAAAGTCTCAGCCTAGGAGCAGAATAGGGCTGGGTTAGAAAGGTCCCTGCTGTGCGCAGGGCTCTGGGCTGCTGGCTGGCTGTGGAGGGTGCAGAGGGGAACTGTTGGATGCATTGGTAGTAACCAGACAGAGTAGGCTCATGTCTATTTAACCTGACAGGTACTGGGCTTGCATTTTCTGTGACTCAATCTTTCTTTCTCTTTGCTTGTTTCTTTGTGTTACTGGGGACTGAATCCAGGGTTTTCACAATAAGCTTCATCCCCAGGCTTTTCTAGTTTTTATTTTGAGACAGAGTTTCATTAAGTCACTAAGGAGCCCAGGCTGGACTTGAACTGGCAATCCTCCTGCCTCAGTTTCACAGAGTTCTGGAATTACAGGCATATGACACTAATCCTGGATATTTCATTTCATTTTTCAAAAGTATGTATGTATGTATGTTTGTATGTATGTATGCATGTATGTGTGTATGTGTTTGCTACAGGGTCTCACTACACAGCTTGAACTCATAGTGATCCTATTTTCAGCCTCCTCAGTGCTGGGATTACAGTCATGTGCCACCATTCGCATTGCACAGCTGCCAGGCTCTGCTGCTCTGGGTGTGTGGTGGCACCATTCACCATGGCGGGAGTGTGTGGCGTAAAGGGCGGGGTCCTGATGTCCCTTCACTGGCATACTCAGGGGATCCAGCTTCCTCTGCCCAGGCCCCACCACTTGGCTCCTTACCTCCAGAAGTGCCAAGGGCTTCCCCTTGAAGGGAAGACTTTAGGTCCAAAAGATAGCAATTATGGGGCTAGCCAGATAGCTCGGCAGACTAAAGCACCTGATCAGGCAGATGCAGGGACCAGAGTTTGATTCAGTGTGTGTGCCAGCCCCATCCCCTGGGGTGCATTGGGAGGGTGACTGAAACTGAGTGCTTATAATCCCAGTGCTTGGGAGGCTGAACACAGCAGGATCCCTACAAGTCCAATCTGTGTAGATCCTGTGACCCCATACTGAATGCAAATGATAATAATAATGATAGTAATAATTTGAGCTGGACAGAGTGACATATGCCTGCAATCCCAGCACTTGGAAAGCTTAGGCAGGAAGATCATCGTGAGTTCAAGGCCAACCTGGACTACATCGTGAGTTCATCTGCTCTACATAGAGAAATCCTGACAAAATATAGCAGTTACGTTTATAGTACTGCCTTGTGCTGCACTGTGTTGTATTCCATTGTATTTTGCTGTATTGTATTACACTGTGTTGTACAGTGTTGTGCTTTATTGTTGTGTTTTATCATGACGCATTGTACTGAGCTGCACGACATTGCATTGTAGTTTATTGTGTTATGCCGGGCCTAAAGAAAAGCCACCATGAATGACCAACAGAAAGGGGACTCCTGGGTTTTTCCTGCGAGGCTGGGTCACCCCATCAGGCGAAGCCCTGAGCCTCATCAGCTAGATACTGCCCCTGCCCCACTGCCTCCGGGGACTGGGCTGATGCTATGGCTGCCTCTGCAAGCCACCATGGAGACATTCTGGTCATTTCTCTGTCCTCACAAAATGCCAGGGGTATGTGTAGCCGGAGAGTCAAGTTTACACACCTCTGACTTGGCTGCCATGGGGTGGGAAGAGGGAGTGATTTTCTGCTCCCTTCCCTTGAGAGAACAGGGCCTTCACAGACCATGTGAGAAGCATTTCCCCTCTGCCTGGTGTGTTTGGCCACCTGGAGTTCTGCAATGCTCCTTTCCTAGTTTTTATTATTATTATTATTATTATTATTATTATTATTATTATTACATTTATTTTTTTGTGGGACCAGGGTTCGAACTCACGACCTTGCACTTGCCCAGCAGGCACTTGTGCCTCGGAGCTATCTCCCCAGCCCCTAGCTTTTATTATTTATTCATTCATTTTGCCGTGTTGTGCGTGGAGTTAAGGGTCTTGCACATGCTGAGCAAGGGTTTTACCACTGAGCTGCTCTGCCAGCCTCTTCCTCACTTAGAAACTCTCGCACCCAACTCTGTAGCCCCTGCCCCCTCAGTGCAGTGTTTTCACGTACCACACGCAGACCAGGTCCAGGCTATTCGGGTGCCACAGTTGTCCTCTCCTATCTTCTCTTCTCCTGTCTTCCTCTCCCCTGTCCTCCCTCCTCCTCCTCTTCTCTTTTCATCTCTCCCTGCCCTGCCTTCCCCTCCCCTTCCCTCCCATCTCCTTCCCTTCTCTTCCCTTCCCTTTCGCCTTCCCCCCACCCCCTTATATTTTTTGAGGCAGAGTTTTGCTATGTAGTTTATCCTGGCCTTGAACTCTTGGTGACCTCCTGCCCCAGCCTCCCAGGTGGTGGCATTACAGGCATGCACCACAATGCCCAGCTGCCCTTTTTTTTTTTTTTTAAGTCTATGATTTCTAAGAAGAAACTAAGAGAGCAAACTTATATATTGTTTAACAAGCTTTAGATCATTTTAGGCTTCAGTATATGGAAGTCTCTCTGCTTTTTGTTTGTTTTTGTTTTTTGACAAAGAGTTTCAGCATGTAGTCCAGGTTAACCACAAACTCACTACATAGCTTAGGCTGGCCTCAAACTTATGGCAGTTCTCCTGCCTCAGCCTCCTGAGAGCTGGGAATGCAGGCCTGTGGCATCATGCCCAGAGACTCTTTTATAGTTATTAATTTATTGTATTTAGTTCAGGGTCTACAAGGTCTCTGCACAGATTTGACTTGTAGTGATCCTCCTGTTTTCAGCCTCCCAAGCACCAGGATTATAAGCATGTACCACCACGCTTACTCTCAACTGCCATCTCAGTGTGCCCCTGGGGCATGGCTGTCGTAGCACACCAGGGATTGAACCCCAGTCCCTGTGCCTACCTAAGCAGGCGCTTTAGTCTGCTGAGCTATCTGGCTGGCCCTCTGTTTTAAATAGAAAGAAAATATTTGTTTGATGCAATGAATCCAGCAAATTACTTATAGCAATATATTTTTTTGAATGCACTTCTTAAGAAGAACATTTGGTATAGCAATGAGATTTTTTTTCTTTTTTCTTTTTTTTTTTTTTTTTGTCTTTTTGAGACAGGGTCTCAGTGTGCAGTTCAGGCTGGCCTTGAGCTCACTTTGGTAGCCCAGGATGGTCTCAAACTCACATCGATCCTCCTGTCTCAGCATCCCGAGTGCTGGGATTACAGGTGTGAGCCACCACTCCCGGCCTGGCAATGAGATTTCATTTGCATAAATATTAATACTACCTTGTGAGAAGTAGAGATGGCAGTTGTCTCCTCTTATCTGGTCTTACTTCCCACGGTTTCAGTTTCCTGTGGTCAGCTCCCATCTGAAAATAAGAAATCACAAGTGCCTGCCTGGCAAGTGCAAAGTCCTAAGTTCCATTCCTAGTACAAAAAAAAAAAGTTAGTCTGAAACTAAGAAATGGAAAGTTCTAGAAATAAACAAATCCCAAGTTTTAAATTACACACTGAGCAGCATGATGGTCTCTTGGATCATCCAGCTCTACCCTAACTGGGCCTTTAGTTATCCTTTAGTCCACTGCAGGCCTGCAGCATAGGCTGCTTAACAGCTGCCTTGGTCATTAAATTGACTATTGGGGTATTACAGTGCTTATGTTGCAGTAA
Source organism: Myocastor coypus (assembly GCA_004027025.1). NCBI lineage: Eukaryota > Metazoa > Chordata > Mammalia > Rodentia > Myocastoridae > Myocastor > Myocastor coypus. The sequence goes on along the minus strand of PVJA010008543.1, from coordinate 16,571 downwards.
CGCTACTCTCCATAATGATGGCCCTGAGCTGGGTGCTGTGGCACACATAATCTCTGAGAGGCTAAGGCAGGAGGATTGAGCCCAGCCTGGACAATGTAGTGACTAAGCAAGACCCTGTCTCAAATTTCAAAAAGGGGAGGGCTGAGGATGTAGCTTGGTGTGAAGGCCCTGGGTTGAAACCCCAGTACTGGAGAAAAGAAAAAAATAATGATCCTGAAGCACAAGAGTAATCCTATACCTGAGATAGGAGGGCACAAAACTTGGGAGGAGAGATCAACTCTGGGGCTGGGTGGGACTGCTGCAAGGCATACAGGAAAAGGTATTCCAGGGTTTGCTGCTGTCTGAGGCTTCAGGCACACTGGGTCTTGGAATACATCTGCCAAGGAAGCCGGAGCACTATTCTGACACTAACTCCAGTAGCTATTTACTATTTGCCAGGCACTTTTCTTAGATCATCGCATACTAATCGTATTTAAGTTTTACAACCTGGTGAGCACATCTTATTTTTCCCTCTATTACAGAACAATGTACTGCAACCAGTAAAAGGCAGAGCCAGAATGCAGCCCTGTGTAAGTCTGACTCCAGAACTTCCACTCTTCATTCCACTCAAATATAAAATTCCTTCCTGTACGGACCAAGGATTTGCTTTCTCTACTCATCCTGAAAAGGAACTTGAGAAATATGTATCATGTAGCTGATCAGAGGGAATTACTGAGGAATGATTATTAAGTTGTCCCTTAAAGACAAATATCTTTTAAAGAGATAAGTAATGCAAAATCCAGAAAACTACATCTTCCTGTTCTGGCTCTTCCGGTGTTCCCCAGCCTTCCTCCTCCAGCCCAGCTGCTGCAGTTTGGGGTGTTGTGGTCCAACTTTGTGGAGGAAATGGAACTGGGCTGCTCCAGGGTTCCTACTCAGGTTCCAAAGGCAGGTTCTGCGGGAAGCTGCACTACCTCTGCCTAGGAAGAGAAATGAACCCAGCCAGATGGTGCAGGAGCACTGCACTCCGGGCCTGGTGCTGCTTGGCAAGGTTTCTGGAAATCTCCACTTTGGGGCTTGCCCTAGCCTGGTGGTGTTCCTCCTGAAAACTGACCGTACAGTCTTGTGCATTCAGGGAAAACAATGCCATAAAAGCTTCTGAGCATGCCAGGTGTAGTCGTTCATGCCTGTAATTTCAGCACTCAGGAGGCTGAAGCAGGAGAATCATTGTGAGTTCAAGACCAGCCTGAACTACATAGCGAGACACTGTTTCAAAAATAAAAAGAACTGGTTTGTGGGGAAAGTAGAAGAGAAATAAGATGATGAAACAGAAGACAAATGGACATGACAAAACACCACAGCAGTGAATTAGGAATGACTTTGATGGGCTGGCAAGATAGCTCAGCAGTTTAAAGTGCCTACTTAGGCAAGTTTAGGCCAGCATGCAGGGACCATGGTTCAATACCCAACATCACATACCATGCTAACTCTGCCTCCAGGGTGCACTGAGCCAGCTACAAAAAAAAAAAAAAGAAAATCAAGAATGAGGGGTGAGGGGGGAAAAAAGAAAAAAATTATTATAATTACAAAAAATTATGAATACAAATGAATTATATAACTAGCCAGTATCAATGGCTTTCATCAAAGACCTTAAATATTTTAAAGCAAATACAAAATTTGTATGTACTCTAGTCTTCCCCAATTTTAGAGTCCTTTACTTTGCCAGGATGATTAAGACCAGGTCCACCTGTCCAGTGTTTTTTCTGGAAAGGCCTCATGTGTGACAGCTTCTTTACCCCCAAAAGTGCTGAGTGAATTAACAAAGAAAGTTTTATGTAAGAACAACAAATAATTTGCCTCCTCTCTTGTGTTGTACTTAGATTTTACTTTCAAAAATTCCTTTCACTGGCCAGGCAGATAGCCAGGGGGTCTATGTGCCTGTCCGGCAAGCACAAGGTCCTGAGTTCAGTGCTGCAGACTGCATGCCATGTTGGCCTCCAAAGAGGGTATGGTGGCATACATCTGTAATCTCAGTACTGGGGAGGCTGAGACAGGGCAATTACTACAAGTTCAGTGAGACCCTGTACCAAATACATAATAATAAAAAAGAAAGAGCGAAAGAAAAAAAATTCCTCTGAACAGCTACAATATGTGTACTTAATGTACTTATATCTCTGTCAACTCCTACCCTGTATTTCTTCATTCCTCTTGCAATTACTGTGCACAATATTGTCACACACGTAGACAATGTAATTTGTAGTTGATTTTCATTTGCTTTTGAGCTTCATAAAGATCACATAAACTACATAGTTTCCCTGCAACTCATTCTTTTCATTCGGCATTATGTCAAGGGATTCTCTTACATTGCTTGTATGTGGTTGGTTCATCTGTTTTCACTGCCGAAATGTACTCCATTTATTTTCCTTTCAGTAGACCATTTCCAGGTATTTTTTTTCAAACTGGAAACATTGGTGTTTAAAAACTTTTTTTAAACACATGTCTCCTATATTTGTGCAATGGTTTGTCTTGAATCTATACCTAGGAGGAGAATTTCTGGGTAAGGTTTACAAAATAAGACTAAAATGTTTTCTAAAATGGGTGAGGCACAGTAGGAAGAGACCTTGTTTGGTATTCTATGTGATTCACTTCCCTATTTGGTACTGGATTTAATCAATGTTACTTGAATAATGGTGCTTGTAATCTCATTGGTTGACCACAGTTTTGTCCCACCTCATGCCCACCTAAGGGAGTTCCCATGTTTCTACCTTCTTAGACCCCCCCCCTTACCACATGGTTTTTCTCTATAAAAGTCCCTGGAAGAGACAGCTTCCTGGGGACTACCTGCTCTGGCCTCACTCCTGTCCCTCTTTGGACAGGTGTTTTCTTTCCCTTAATAAATACATTCTGCTCATAAAAAATAAAATAAAACGGGTGGGGCAGATACAGTGAGGCCATTTATACTCCACTCAGGAGAATCTAGTTGATTCACAATCTTTCTAGATTTGTCAGTGTTTGCCAGTGCAGAGTCTATAAAACGGTACATGTATTGTTAGGGACTTAATTTGTATTTGCTAAATTGCAAATTATATAATTTACAATGAAGCAATTCACAATTTAAGTAATTCAACACATTACGAGACAGATTGAGCATCTTTGCATTATTATTGGTCATCGATGCTGTACTGGGTTGAATAGGGTCCCCACCTCCTCAAGAATTCATGTCTGCTTGGAACCTCAGAATCTGGCTTTACAGCTGGGGATGGTAGCACATGCCTGTAATCCCAGCACTTGGGAGGCTGAGGCAGGAGGATCGCTGCGAGTTCGAGACCAGTCTGGGCTACAAAAGTCAGCTCAAGGCCAGCCTGAACTGCATAGTGAGACCCTGTCTCAAAAAATGACAAAAAAAAAAAAAAAGAATCTGGCTTTACTTAGAAATAGGATCTTTGTAGATATAGGTAAATTATGATGGGGTCAGACTGGATTAGCTAGGATGCAAAGTGTAACAGCTGGTATCTGTACAAGAGGGCCCTGTGAAGATCAACATGTCAAGGGAAGACAGCCATGGGGAGACAGCAGCATAAACCGAAGTGATGTGTCTACAGCTGAAGACTACAGGAACTGCTGGCAACGACCAGCAGTGACAAGAAAAGTGTCTCCTATGGAGCCTCCAGAGTAAGCATGGCTCTGCCAATGCCCTGACTTTCCAATTAACTTTTAGACAGTTTCTTTGGCAGGTTCGTGCTACCTTAACTGGTGTAGCTTTATGTGAGTGTGATTTTAAGCAATTCTCTCACTGACTCATTTCATTTAGGTGCAGTAGTGAAAGCAGGCAGTGCGCCACCACACGTATCTTTTTGGGTTCTTCTATATTCTTTGTATTCCCAGCTTTCCTGGGAATAAATTATTTTCACATATATCACTGTCTCAACGTCTTTGGGGAACTAATCTGTTTGAAAACTTTGACATTCCTTGGGGCTTGCCCAATAGCTCAGTTGTTTAAAACTTTGACATTCCACATACATTTCAACATGTATTTTAGGTTACATGAAAATCCTGTTGAGGAGCATAATAAGAATGATTGGCTTGAATTCAAATGGGTAAAATGTATGATACGTGAATTACATCTGAATAAAGCTATTTCTAAAAAAGAAAATCCTGTTGAGATTTTGTCAGGATTGGTTAGCATATACAAATTAGTCTTGCAGGAGAACTATGCCCTTATGATATTAAACTTTTTGGTGGTACTGGGAATTGAACCCAATGCATTCCTAGTCTTTTTAATTTTTATTTTGAGATAAGTTTTTAAAAATTATTTATTTATGTGTTTGTTGTAGGGTCTTGCTACACAGCTTGGACTCATAGTGATCCTCCTATCTCAGTCTCCCCAGCACTGGGATTACAGGCTTGCTCTACCGCACCCAGTTTCTGGGCAGCATGGCACACCTGGGGTCCCATGGCTGGCACAGCATGCAGTACCAGGGATAAAACCCAGATCCTTGTGCTTGCCAGGCAGGAGCTTGGACTGCCAAGCTCTCTCCCTAACTCTAGAGATAAGGTTTTGTTAAGTTACTACTTTGTGAAAGCTGATTTTTTTTTTTTTAGAACTAAGTATTGAACTCAGGCCCTTGCATTTGCCAGGCAAGTGCTTATTCTACTGAGCTATCTCCCCAGACCCTCAAGGCTGATCTTGCATTTACTAGCCTCCTGCCTCAGTTTCCCAGATTGCTAGAATAATAGGCATGTGCCACCAGCCCCTCTGATATTAAGTATTTTTATACACATATATGAAAATTTTCAATTTAAACTACTTTCAGCAGTTTTTATAATTTTCTTAGTAATATTTCATATACTTTATTAGATTTATTCATGGTATGCTGTAATTTTACTTGCTGTTGTTGGGAGTGGGTGTTAAGGTTTGAATCTAAAATATCTCATAACCCAGGAGGCACCCACCTATAAGTACAGCACTTGAGGGACTGAGGCAGAAGGAATGTCATGAGTATGGGGCCAACCCAAACTATACAGTGAGTTCAAGGCCAGCCTGAACTATATAGCAAGATCCTATGTCTTAAAAACAAAACAAAACAGAGCCAGCCAAATAGCTCAGTGGGACCAGCCTGGCTACAAAAGTGAGCTCAAGGCCAGCCTGAACTGTATAGTGAAACCCTATCTCAAAAAGACAAAAAGACTGTAATCCCAGCACTCGGGAGGCTGAGGTGGGAGGATCAGTGAGAGTTTGAGACCAGCCTGGGCTACAAAACTGAGCTCAAGGCCAGCCTGAACTGTACAGCGAGACCCTGTCTCAAAAAGACAAAAAAGGGGGCTGGCGGGATGGCTCAGTGGTCTAAAGCCCCTGCTTGGGGAAGCTTGGGTGCTTCAGGGACCGTGGTTCGATCTCCGGCACCACATGCTGCGCCAGTCCTGCCCTCGGGGTGGGCTAAGCCGGCCATAAAAAATGAGTGAATAAACAAACAAAGGTTCTGAAACAAGAAAAAAAAGAAAAAAGACAAAAAAAAAAAAAAAAAAAAAAAAAAAAAAAAAAAAAAAAAAAAAAAAAAAAAAAAAAAAAAAAAAAAAAAAAAAAAAAAAAAAAAAAAAAAAAAAAAAAAAAAAAAAAAAAAAAAAAAAAAAAAAAAAAAAAAAAAAGGCTCAGCAGACTAAAGTGCCTGCTTAGGCAGATGCAGCAGCTGGGGTTCAATACCTGGGCATGCTAGCCCCATCCCCAGGGCGCGCTGAGCTAATGATTGAGACTGGACGTGGAGACACGTGCTTGTAATCCCAGTGCTTAGGAGTCTGAAAACAGGAGGATCACTAGGAGTGCAATCTACATAGTGAGACCCTGTAGACCCTGTATTAAATACAAAACAAAACACTCAAAAAAGGCTTCTGTGTTCAGAGGTCGAAATTTTGAAAGGTCATTGGATTTGGGGCTCTGATCTCATCAGTGGATAGAACCTTTGGTAGATGCATGATTTGATGGTGTTATTGGGAAGAAATGGAAAATTAAGAGGTGGGCCATAGGGGAGTGACCCAAAGACTGAACCCTATCCCCCGCTGCTTCCTCTCTGGCTCTCTCTTCCTTTCTGCTTCCTGGGAGCCATGAGGTAAGCAGCTCTGTTCCTCCAGACCCTCCTGTTATGTTTCCATCTTATCACTGGCCTGAGAGCAGTGGGCCATCTAACTATGGATTGAGACCTCTGAAACTATGAGCCCAAATAAACCTTTCTTCTTTAAGTTGCTTTTCTCAGGCATCTTGTCACAGCAAGAAAAGGCTAACACATGCAGTGGGGATTTTGTTTGTTTTAGTTATGCTTACTGTTGTTTATGTATCAAAATATAGTTATCTTTTATTCTTGATCCTACTTTTTATACATCTGATAATTTTTTGCTAAATTTTTAACACTGTATATGAGAAACGTGTTTCAGGTTTCTTTTGTTCAATGAAACCTATGAATTCTTTCTTAGAAATTCAGTAAGCCCCTGACTTCAAAATATTTGAGCCGCAAACTTTCACAGATATGAATGGACCTCACATCACGAGCAATCATAGAGGTAAAGGAGTCATGGAAGAGGCTCCAGTGTCTATTGCACATTGCCACAATTGTGGTGCTGTGCATTTACTGTACAGTGTGACAGTGTATAGTAGTACAGCACTCAGTCATAGTCCAGCATGTCCAGAAGCAAGAGGAAAAGCAGTGGTGATATGGCAGGTACTGCTAGGAAATGAAAAGCAATATACATTGTGCATTTGTGCCAAAGGTGGATAAGACTCACTTTGTCAGACTTACAAATGAATCTGATTTATGAACATTCTTCCAGAGGTTGGGGACTCACTGTACATAAAATAAGCCAAGAATGGAAGTGCATGCCTGTTACCCCAGCAACCTGGCAGGCTAAGGCTTCTTCACTGCCAAGTTCAAGCCAAGCAACAGTTACTTAGCAAAATCCTACCTCAAACTATAAAATGGCTGGGGATGTAATTCTATGTGAAGGCCCTGGGTTCAATACCCAGTATCAAAAAGAAAAAGGAAGAAGAGGAGGAGAAAGAAGAAGAAGAAGAAGAAGAAGAAGAAGAAGAAGAAGAAGAAGAAGAAGAAGAAGAAGAAGAAGAAGAAGAAGAAGAAGAAGAAGAAGAAGAAGAAGAAAACAAAGGAAGAAATACATAAGTGGCCGGGCATGGTGGCGCATGCCTGTAATCCCAGCACTCGGAGGCTGAGGCAGGAGGATCAGTGCGAGTTCGAGACCAGCATGGGCCACAAAAGTGAGCTCAAGGCCAGCCTGAACTGCATAGCGAGACCCTGTCTCAAAAAAGACACACAGACAAAAAAATACATAAGTGCATGGGATTGCAAAGAATCCAGTTATATTGAATTGCAACCCTATTCATAGATCTTTTGGGGGTTCTGGAGACTCAAAAATGCATCTTTCATCAGAGCAATTACCTGTGAACTTAGCCCAAAATAGGCTTGGATCACTTTAGTCTAATCATCGGTGGGGTTGATTGAGCTACACCGCCATTTTATTGTCCCTCTCTGGTTTGTACTCCTTGCTGGTGGATGCTCCTCATTGTATCAGAGATAATTCTGAACCAAGAGCAAATCCCAAGCACCCAGTGTTTGGGGGAACATTGCATTTGGCAGAAACAAATACATTTTCACAGATGATAGCTTTGAACAGATGGTAGATATCAAGATCCTTAATCACAAGGTTCTGACATTTCAGAACTTGAGGGTTTGGAGTGTTCTTGGCTTCAGAGATAGGCAGAGCTTAATTAGCCAAATAAATTATTTTTTAACTTTCTGTTGAAAGGCTGTAAATAGCATTTTACAAGTTCTGTCTGTCATCTTTTTATGAAGAACATTAACTATTCTAGCATGAATTTTTGTGTGTGGAGGAAAGAGCATTTCTAAGTATTTATTAATTACCAAACAAGACAAATGAAAGATCAGAGGATGGTTGTTTAGTTCATTTCCCCCCATGATCTAAAACATTATTTAATATAGTTTAAAATATTCAGTGTTTGACCTTTTAGTTATTTTACATTGTGTTTTGGCAACATGAAGGGCTTTATAATAGTGCAGTCTCCTACCAAATAGGGCTCTGAGATGGGGAAGTTTCACTATTTAAATTTAGAAATCTTTAATGTTTGGCTAAGAAGGAATTTTTTCCCTTTTAATATTTTTTACAAGCTTTACTGAAACCAGAACTTTATAGTTTTGTTTTTAAAGAAACAACGATAAATATTGTACAATATTTTCCATATCACATTTCAATTGGGAGAGGTCAACTGGAAGAAAAAGTAGTCCTCCATAGATACAGCTCTAAAATGGTCATTATGATTCATTACTGCATCTACTCAAATTAGCTCAAGCATTTAATGAGTTCCCCATATAGGCCATGCACTGTACTAAGTATAAATAATGTGGTCTTGGTTCAGAGATTCTAAATTTTGGAACATGATTGAGTATAAGCCATACAGGAGTGCTTTGTGCTTAAGTACACCAACAAGTCATGGGCCCCAAACCCAGAAAAATGGAAAAAACAAAAACAAAAACAAAACCCAACTTTTATTGAGGTTAGGGTGATTCATTTAATGTCATATTTAGGGAGCCAGCAAGATAGTTCAGTGGTCTAGAGTGCCTGCTTAGGCAAGCTTAGGCAACCATGGGGAACACCAGTTTGATCCCTAGCACCACATGCTGTGCCAGCCCCAGCCCCGGGGCAGGCTGAGCTGGCCATAATATATAAATAAATAAATAAATAAATAAATAAATAAATAAAGTTTGATTTCATGTTTTGCTCTCACTACTATGCATAGGGAAGGGAGGGAGTCTCCATTACACGACTGCACCGTGCAGCTGTCTTTCAGGCAGAGTTGAGACTGAGTTTCTAGCTGTCCTACAGAGGATCTAAATCAGAGTTAAGAGGTCAACCCTGGCAGCTGAGGGAGATGGGGTGCTCCTGGAAGAACCCAGGAGGCAGGTCTGGGGTGGCCCACCGTGGACTCCTGTTTTAGGGAACTCCATGGAATCACAGGTGCAGTGATGCATGGAAGGTCCTCCAAGAAAATGGGGTGCACAGTCATGCAGCCAATATTCAAGAGTAGGAGGTGAGCAACAACTTCACAGAGAGGACTCCAGGAGATCACTGTCTTTCCATCCACAAGGGCTGGTTTAAAAATAGTGTTTAAATTTTTAAAAACTTACTACAGTATAAGATGCAATAGCATTACTCTCCCTCAAAATATCCCCCCATCTGAACATATATTCCCCTTTTTCTTTCTTTTCTAATTTCATTTTCTTTCTTTCTTTCTTTCTTTCTTTCTTTCTTTATTTTCTTCCTTCCTTTTTTCCCTCCTTCTTTCTTTCCTGTATTTTTTAGGGAAGGGCTTACAGGGAGTTCAGGGTCTCACTACTAGATTGGACCACCTGTTTACAGCCTTCCAGGAGCTGGGATTACAGGGAATTTTGCATCTTTAAATCAGCTCAGCAGGAATGAACACCTGACTGGCAAGTGTAAGGTTCTGAATTGGATCCCTGGTTCAAGAAAAAAAGAAAGAAAGAAAGAAAGAAAGAAAGAAAGAACTCATTTATTTGTATAATCTGCAAAGTAATAGAAAAAAAGATTTAAAAAAATAGTGGGGATCACCCAATCAGGACCCCTCCCATCTCTCTCTTGGTTATGGAGCTTTCTTTCCTCTAATAAATATATTCTGTTTGGGCCAGTGAGATAGCTCAGTGATCTAAAGAACCTGCTTAGGCAACCGCAGGGACTGTGGTTTGATCCCCGGCACCACATACTGGGCCAGCCCCACCCCCAGGGCAGGCCAAGCTGGCCATAACATAAATAAATAAAGTTAAATAAATAAATAAATAAATATATTCTGATCATAAAAAAAGTAGTGTCACCGAAGTCAGTGGCAATACCAATATACTTTGGGTGCTAAAGGTTTAAGATATCTCTATCTCCATCTCTGTCTCCATCTCTATCTCCATCTCTGTCTCCATCTCCATCTCTGTCTCTATCTCTATCTCTATATCTCTATTCATAGTACAAGCTTTATATAGTCTACAGGGTCTCTCCTGAGTTCTGCACCACCACTCCCAGCCAGGTCTCTGCGACATTCAAGAAATTCCTAATTTTTGTTGGAAACTCCATTTCCTGGTGACTCCATGGTTTAGCAGACCTGATGGCTTTGGTGGTTCCTGGTTATCTTTTTCCTTTTTTACTACCTGGGTAATTCAGGAAATTTCTGTCCTAAGTGCTACATTCTCCATTTTTAGTCCTGAGATTCCTTCCTCAGCAGCCACAGGGTCTATTCCAACCAGCACTTGTACTTACCCTGCCCTCCTAGAGTCCAGGAGAGTCAGGCGTATAGAAATGTGTTTGTTCCTCACTGTTTCTTGACAATTTTAAAAAATTTGTTATTGATTTGACCCAGAAAACAGGCCCAGCACATGAATGAGACCACCCTGGGGCCATTGGAAAGTTATTCCACCCAGCAACCAGGCCCATCCTGTGATGAGACTGCCTGGGCCCCACCAGAAACTCATTCAGCCTAGCAACAAAGCCCAGAATGTGAGTGGAGCTTCATGCATCAGACAGGCCCAGCATGGAAAACTGCCACAGAATTCCCTGCAAAAAGACTAGAGACAACACCCACCCAGCTGATCCAGGAGCAGAATGTCTTGTCAGAGTGGCACAACAGGTTGACCTCCAAGGGCTGCAGCTGGAAGAAGTGGAGCTCAGCTGCTAGACCCAAGCCACACCCACCTGGACGAGTTTGAACTTGGTAGATCAGGACCTGGTGCTAAGGTATGAACTCTACCAAAGCTCTACACTGAAGGTCAGAAGTTAGGGCTATACAAAATGACAAAGAAGGAACAAACTGCACTCTCAGGCCCCAAGTCCACCCAGAACAAATACAGGAGACAAGTGCATAGAATAAATTAGAAATCACACACCTGAAATCTCTGAAATAATAGCATCTGAAGTAAAGAAAACAACTGTAGAAATGGATAGAGGAAATCAGATCAGAAATAATTTCTGGGGCAGGTGAGATGGTTCAGTGGTCTAAAGTATCTGCTTAGGAAAGCATAGGCAACCACAGAGACTGAGGGTTGATCCCCAGCACCACCCTTGGGGCAGGCTGAGCCAGCCATTAAAAAAAAAAAAAAGTTGAAAAAGTTTTTTCTATAAAAGTGAGCTCAAAGCCAGGCATGGTGGCTCATGGCTGTAATCCCAGCACTCGGGAGGCTGAGGCAGGAGGATTGGTGTGAGTTTGAGACCAGCCTAGGCTACAAAAGTGAGCTCAAGGCCAGCCTCAACTGCATAGCGAGACCCTGTCTCAAAAAAAAAAAAAAAAAAAGTGAGCTCAAGACCAGGCTGAACTGCATAGTGAGACCCTGTCTCAAAAAGACAAGAAAGGC
>PVJA010008542.1:0-64148 GCA_004027025.1 Myocastor coypus | reverse complement strand
GGTTTATTGGATGAGCTTTGAAATTTCACTCGGTGGAAGCCAGCATTCCCATTACGAGCGGTGTGAACCAAAACAGTTGTTAATTTTTTTAAACTAAATTTTTGCAGGTGCAAAATGATCGTTTTGATGAGTACATGAGCTAATAAGGGCTGAGTTTACAGTGCAAAAGGCTCGGCGTGTCAGCATACGATGAGGGTACAATGAAAGGACTCATTAATTTATTAATAAAATTTGAAATAGAAAATATGAGTAAACAAAGGTCGGTAGAAAAGCAAAGCAATTTCCTCTTTGTAATAAATTGTTAGAAAACTTGGCAAATGCTTAATGGAGACCCACTTCACTTATCAATGTTAGAAACAGACATCTGTTCAAGTTCTGGCACAAAACTATTGGGTTTAAGTTGGTACATTCAGAATTCTTAACATGTACCTTAATTTTGGGGACTATTATTTATGACTTCTTGAATAAGAATACTTTATACCCAGTAAGGTATTAAAATGAGTTCAGAGCCGGCCAGATAGCTTAGTAGACTAAAGCACCTGCTTAGGCAGAAGCAGGGAGCAGAGTTCAACTCCCAGTGTGCTGTGCCAGCCCCGCTCCCAGGGCACACTGAGATGGAGATTGAGACTGGGCATGGCGGTGCACACCTGTAATCCCAGTGCTCAAGAGGCTGGAAAGAGGAGGATCACTAGGAGCCTGATCTATGTAGTGAGACCCTGCAGACCCTGTACTAAATCCATAAAATAAAATAAAATAAAATAAGATGGATTCATAGCAATGTCAACTCCTCACTTTCATGTATGTATGTATGTATGTATGTATTTATTTTGGCTGAACCAGGGATTGAACTCAGGACCTTGTGCTTGCTAGGCAAGCTCTTATTCTACTGAGCTATCTCCCCAGCCCTCTTTCATGTTTTTAAATGTGCATCATTTAATGCTGAAAAAGATATTAAATGGAAAAAAGAAATACTTACAAAGACTGTCGAATGTATGTGGTATAAAAAAAGTGTGAGCAGGAATGAGGGAGGAGAGAGATAAAGTTAGCAGCTTTTGGAAAGGAAGGATGCATGGGGTGAAATAATACATAACATTGCCACTCTGTGGGCATGTTATTTGCTTCAATTTTTACTGGTGAATAATATAAATAGTATTCTCAGAAATATATTGATTTTTCTACATAGTCAAGTTGCTGAGTGTAAAGTACTAATTTTTGAACACATTGGAAATTTCCAGTGTGTGTATAGGTGAGAGTGAGCATTTATGGTCTCAAGATATTTTTGTTTAAGCAAACGATAAGGTTAATTTATATTTTGAACACAGCAATTGCTTCTCCTGTGAAGGACATTTAGGGCTGAATGAGATAGCCTGAAAGGTATGCACATCATTGCTACTATCAATAATACACAAGAGAAATAATAGAGGCTTCCATTTTTATTTTTTCAGCGTTTTGTTTAGAGTTTACATTTCATCTCTGTTTTTTTTATTGTGGAAGTCGAAGGAATTGTTTATCTGGTCAGGAAGTGGATCAACCTAGAGATAAAGACATCCTCATGTTGATGAATAGCTTATTTCACTTGAAAAATGCTCCTAATTTCCTAATAATGTTACAATTACCTATAACAGAACCCGGTGTTAGAAATCAAGGCACCATTTGACCAGACATAAAACTTGAGGACTGGGGAGATAGCTCGGCAGTCTAAGCGCCTGCCTGGCAAGTGCAAGGACCCAGGTTTGATCCCTGGTACTGCATACCATGCCAGCCCCAGAACCCTGGGTATGCCATGCCAGCCACTGAGGCCAGGTGTGGTGGTGCATGCCTGTAATCCCAGCTCTGCTGAGGCTGAGACAGGAGGATCGCTGTGAGTCCAAGCCACATAGCAAAACCCTGCACCAAAAACAAACAAACAAATAAATAAAAGTTAAAAAAATTAAAAAAAAAATTCAAGTGGACAAGGAAACGGCTGATCTCTGCATACCTTTGTACACCTCTTGCTTTATAAATTCTCTTTATGTCTCCAGCATATATGTTTAGTTATCATTTCTGTCTTGATAACTAATCTTATAAGCTTTTCTTTATCCTAGGTCCCTCAGGACTGTAAACATCATCTTTTTTTTTTTTTTTTGTTCTTTTTGAGACAGGGTCTCATTATGCAGCTCAGGCTGGCCTTGAGCTCACTTTTGTAGCCCAGGCTGGTCTTGAACTTGCACCCATCCTCCTGCCTCAGCCTCCCTAGTGCTGGGATTACAGGCGTGAGCCACCATGCCCGACCCCATCTTATTCTTTTGAATGAGGAGCCTTTAATAGTCTTTATTTGTTAAATTAAAATTAAAGTAGACTCACGGATGTCTCTGACAAGCCATTTGTCCTCCTGTTCTGACTTTGTAGGTCCCAAATCAATTCTCATGGGTACGTTTCCACGTGATAAAATATCCCTTCATGCCTCTTCTATAACAGAACATCGTTTAATTTCCACTAAATCTCGTTTGTCAAAGAAGTCACAGAGTAGAAGTTATTTTGGCTCTCATGTGTGTGTTAAATGTGTTCTGGTAAAGATGTTATGAGGGCTACAAAGCGGAAGAGAGAGACAGGATTAGTTGCTCTCTGCAGTTTTTGGAAACAGCTGGGGCCACGAGCAGGCAGTTTCTAAATTGTACATCTGATGGTAGCATCTGGCATCTTAGGAAGCGCAGAGCTCCAGGGACCGTAGAAGAGGTAAAGGAGGAGAGCTTGTCAGACTTTTTGTCGTTCTGACATTAGACCTTAGGTGGAATTACCAACAGTTAATGAGATTTGGTTGAGCATTTCAAGAAGCAGTCAGTAGGATGCTAGCCTGAGTGGAAGGCATACGGACTGTGATCAAAGAAGTAGTAGGTAACAATTGCCATGAGCCAGGTCGGAAGCAGAACTTCTCAAGGTGTGGGCCCTGCACCCTTAAAGTCAGCGTTATCTGACTTGTCAGACATGGAGCCACTTACCTGTCAACTCAGATCTACAGAAACTGAGGCTCCAGGGCTGCGGCTTGGATGGTCAGGCTCACAGACTTAAGTCTGACGTAGTTGCTCTTCCATGAGAAAACCAAAAGAGAAATAAAAAGCAAAATAAGATATCTGTCATAAGACGTAGGGAAAGATAGATCTTTTATTAAATGGGAAGGGGAAAAGTTGGAGGGGGAGGGGTGGTAGGGAAGAGGAGGTAAATGAAATTGAAATGCGCTCCGTCCACACGCTGGTTCCCAAAGAGGAATGCATACAGGTACTAATAAAAAACAAAAACTGAAAAAGAAAGAGAAAAAATTTTGCCCAACAAACTCTTTTATGCCTCTTAAAAAAAAAAAAAAAAACCTTACAGGTGATTCTGATCACATCAAAAATTTGAGGGGCAACCCACTCGGGCCCCCATTCTGTTCCCCTCTTGGACAGAAGCTTTCTTTCCCAATAAATATTCTATTAAAAAAAATTTGAAACCACCATTTTAGGGCATGGGGACCACTGTTTCCTCCTGAACTACATAAATAAGGAAGTGTTGTTAGTTGCTGTCTCCACAATTAATTGTTTCAGGTCTATGACAAAATAAATTTTTGAATAAGAGTTTCAAAATATAATGAAAGAACCCAGAAGTGCTTTGTTGTTACCTTTCATTACTGCAAAAATATAATTAGCAACATGTTAAATGTGGTGAAATATTCAGTCAACCTAAGTGTGTTTTGTGTAAAAGGTAGCAACACACAATATGCAATTTAACTTTAAAAAAGTCTTCCCTATATCAGTGCGAAAACTTTTCAGATGAATTTACGCTAGTGTCTTGCACTGCCCTTGAACATGAAATGAAACCTTACAAAAGGCTAAGCTACGTAGAGGACGTCTAATCTAAAATTCTATACTGAGTCAACCGAGGTGCTCAACTAGTAATTTCTGATAGAAGTGTCTGGCTCACTGGTTGAAAATGAAAAAATTGGCTTTTGTCTTTGAGGTCATGAACAATGTACAAATATGCTGGCAAAAGTGAGACATGTGTTCAATTTAAAAATATACTTGTCATTGAAAAAGTGCCTTGAAAGCCTTTATTGAATGTTGGCACATCTTTTTTTAATTGCAAGCTAAACAAAACTCAATTTATCAGCATCCAAGGTTAGTTTTCTAGACTCATTAGCAAATTTCGCAGACATCCTTTTCTCCACTAGAGCATTGTCTAATTGTCTCTGTGGCTATTGTGGGAGTTTATGGTTATGAAATAGAATCATGTATTAGGGCTGGGGAGATATCTCAGTAGCATAAGCACCTGCCCAGCAAGCACAAGGTTCTGAGTTCAATTTCTGGTACAAAACCAAAACAAAACCAGAACCATGTATTATTAAGCTAAAAATCCACTGTTAGAAATAGATTTTAGTCCATGAGTTTCATACCAAACACTCAGGCATGACAGCACTAAATGATCCTTATTTCTTAAGAAGGAAAACCCTTGATTTAATGTCTCTTTTACTGCACTGTTTCTTAATTGTGGTCATCACAGATGAATCAGAGTTGCCATTTAAATGGATGACCTAGTTGCAACTATTTGTTTCTGCAGAACTATTCTATACATTTGGGTCAAACTGGGTCATTCTCAGGCCCCAGGAATCTGCCAGACTAATGCTTCGTCCAGTGAAAGCTGGGTGTCCTTGAATGACAGCTGCTGAAAATTTAATCAATAAGTGGTGTCAAAATGTCAGATAGACTTGTGCCAAATGGGCCCAGCTTGAGACAGGCTGCACAGTTTGATTCTGGGCAGTTGGAGTTTAAATTTGACTTGGGAAAGAAATAAGTCAGAGTCCTTAATCCTCAAACATTATATGCCATCTAGTTTGGGGACTTATTAAAGGTCAGGCAATCAATGCGGTTGCCATCAGCAGAGACGGGTTAGAGGAGGTGGATTTCTTTCTTGAAATTGTTTTCTTTTCACATTCCAATATATGAACAAGTAGGCAGGCTGTCAGGTGCAGCAGCTTGTACACAGGGAAATGAGGTGCTCATTGCTGAAGGGGTTAAGTTTCAGTGGGGGCAGTGGGGTGGTATCTCAAGTTGGGTCCATATTTGTTTTGGTGAAGGGTTTACTATTTTAAAGGTACACCTATTATGCTTTGGGGCAAAATCAGACTTTTGCCGATATCATTCCAGGAAGATGGGAATACCAGGAGAAATGCTGCTGAGAACAAACAAGGCTTTGTCTTGGTTCAGACCTGGGGCAAAAATTGAAATTAAAAAGATGATCAAGCTTTGCACTTGCTCTTGTCAAAGTCATTTGGAATATAGTACAGGCAACTGCAAAGTATGGCAGCTTCTTTTGTTAAATTATATTTATAAATTTATGAATGGGAGAAAGAGGAGTCTTGTAATATTTTTGATTTACGTATTATTTTTACAGAGGTAATAGAGCAGTTATGCAATGGAAATAGATAAAAATAGGAAAGAACGATGTGTTTAAAACCTTGTCACTTGAGAACTATATCAGCATGATAGAAAGACATTCAATAAAAGAGCTCAACATGGCTTGCTAAACAAATAAAAGAGAAGGGTTTTTAGTTTTTTTTGTCTTTTTTGAGACAGAGTCTTGCTATGCAGTTCAGGCTGGCCTTGAGCTCACTTTTGTAGCCCAGGCTGGTCTCGAACTCACACCAATTCTCCTGCCTCAGCCTCCCAAGTGCTGGGATTACAGGCATGCGCCACCACGCCCTGCTTTAGTTCTTATAATTATAAAATTCAAATAATATGTGTATTTTAATTTTTCACCAATTACTGTAATTAATCAAGAAATTACCTGTTTTTCAGATTTCATTTTACTGTACATTGCTGTATAATTTGTAGACCAAAACTGTGAAGTAGTAGGAGAAGAAATAAAAACATTTTCCTTTTTCTTAAACCCTGGACTGCTCTTGAATAAAATATTGACAAGGAACCCATGAGAAATCTATGGCAGTCATAACTCGCCGCCACTGAAAAATTGCCTTGAAATCCTTTTTTGAAAGTTGCAACATTTTCTTTTAATTGCGACGCTAAACAAAACTCAATGTATATACACCTAAGGTTAGTGTTCTAGAATCCTGAACAAATTTGGCAGGCTTGTTTTTCGCCCACTAGAGATATCTTTTGAGATACGAAAGGCTCAGGAATAACACCTTCAGTCAGCTAAGGTGCTCCAGGCATCGTTTAAGAACTTCTTTCTTAAATATTACCGGACAGTGTAGAGGAACTGCTGTTTGTAAAGCATTTAAGATGAGTAAATATAAAGTATGAGAAGTTAGAGCTACCTAGTGGATTTTACTGGTTTCCTGGTCTTGCCTATAGCAGATTACAGTTACAGCCTCTACTTTTTCCTAGTCCTGTATCCCCAACCTTTGCCCAGTTACTGCATTTCCTTGATGAAAAGACTGAGTCTATTTCCCTTGTGGCTGGGCCTTCCTAGCCCATAGGCTTTGGCTAGCAGAATCTGATGGACAGCATGCCATGAGCCTGCATCTCAGAAGACATTGCTGTAGTGTCTTTGCTGCTGAGGACACTGCCATGAGCACATTCCTCGTTTAGCTTACTGGATGTCAGAGAACAGTTTCACCAGTCTCAGGCACATGACTGAGCCCAGGTAACACCTGAAGAGCCAGCTCCTTGATAACGTCAGAAATGGGAGCATGAATGCTTATGCCATATACCCCTGAAGTTTTGGGGCTGATTGTGATCTAGCAATATTATGGCAATAGGTAACTGATATAACGGGCTACTTTCCAGATGGGCTGAGGATATAGATTCTAATATTTCATGTATTTCTTGATGACTTACTAAAATAAGACACCTTTGGAGCAATAGTCTTGCACCTTCCATGAGGCATGATCTACTAAGTTGTTATGATCCAGGAGCAAAAGTTTCTGCCTTCTACCTGGTAGCAGCCATGTTCAGATATACCTGTCTCAGTCTTATAGACGGGTGTCTAAAACTTGAGTTGACATACACATAGGGCTTTCTTGCAATAACATTCTCAAAATTCCAGCAAAGATCTCTCTTTTTCTTCTTCTTTGTAATCTTTTATTTATTTGGTACAAGGTCTCATTATACATCTCGGATTCATAATAATCCTCCTGTCTTGGCCTCCCCAGCGCTGGGATTGATTACAGGCGAGTGCCACCATGCCCAGTTTCAGCGAGTGCGGTGTGCCCAGAATTCCAGAGCTAGCATGGCATGAGGTATTGGGGATTGAACCTGGGTCCTTGCGCTTGCCAGGCAGGCACTTAAATTGCTGAGCTATCTCCCCAGCCCTTACTCTTCTTGAAGGTTAGAAATGGCTTGGTAATGGCTACTGTTATATCCATATTTGCCACTGAGCAAAAGCACAAAATTGCAGATTGTATGTACTTTTGGGCAATTTAAGCACATTTTTTTGTAGTTTGTCAGGTCCATCTGTGGTGTGTGTGTGTGTGTGTGTGTGTGTGTGTGTGTGTGCGTGCGCACGCGGAATGAATCAGTGTGCTATTCTTTTAAGGTCATTCCATTGTCTTTGAGGCTCATTTTGGCTTCAGTTCTTCCCCTTAGTAGAGAGAACGATGGGATATTGCGGAAGCCCCAGGGGTTTCTAAATCTCACAGGGACATGCTTTTATCTGTGAAGAGAAGGGGACTTTGATTGGAAATAGAGGCTACTTATGATTCATTCCGAGGAATTTTCCCTCTTCATCATCTCATTTGCCTACTGATTTGATCTTGGCTCTTCAGAGCCCACTGTGAGATGACTTTGCTTCAGAGGCGCTGGATCTTTTTCAAATATTTTTTCAGGAATAAACATCTTCCCTACAGGTTTCCTTGGCTGCAATGATTGTCTTGTCTGGGTATTGTATTCTGATTAATTCAACTTTAGCTTCCTTGCTGCTTCACCGGATCGTAAAATCCCCCCTCCCCCCGCCCCCCCGGAAGTTTTAGAAAAGAAGTGCAGAACAGAGCTTGGGATTCAGGCTGCTGAGCAACGCTTATATGGTGGTGCGGACTGCGGTGCCTAGAGAACAGAGACAGAAGGAATGCCAGGTTCTTCCTGAAACCTGTGGGTAGATCAGGCATAATTCAAGGGGTTTGCACAAATTTCAGAGCCGCCGCAGGAAGGTCCTTTCCCCTTCCCCCAGCCCCCTTCGCCATTGATCTAGTGGAAAGCAGATAAAATAATGCAATGACTCTATATCACCGGTAGAGGGCGAGCGTGCCCCAGCCACAAGCCACATTCTGTTAATTGCCGTTTCTCGGACCTGTTGTATACATACTATTTTCCAAAACTGTCTTTTGGAAGTTCTTTGCTTTCAACAAGTTCTTGCTGCTGCCAGAACGAATGCCTTGATTTACTAGGATAAATCCTAGCTACGTTGCCTGCTAGCGTCATCACCTCTTTCCACCTCAGCCTTCCTCATCTGAAAAATGGGAAAAGTTGAAGTGCTAATGTAGTAGGAGTATGGTGAGGGTGATGGAGTTCACATGTATAGCGCCTGTATGTGTAGCAGCTAGAATTTAGTGAATACCTGAACGTGCGGCGCTGGCCCCGCCGCTGGGTGCACTGAGCCAGCCACCAAGACCGGGGGTGAAGACGCATGCCTGAATTCCAGCACTGGGAAGACTGCAAACAGGAGAGTCACTGTATGTGAGACTCTGTACTAAATACACTAAAAGAAAAAGAAAAAGAAATTATCTAATAATATGTTGTCCTACCTGGTTTCTTTCTACCTTCTGTCCTCCTGTGGCTACATATAAAAATAAATTAGAATGCCCATACGGTAGGCAAGCAACTCTTCCTCACTCTTCAACATTCACCTAAGAGTACAGCGTCCCCGCTGTGATATTTCTGAAAAAAATGCTTATGTGAAATATGATCATGAGGAAAACATCAGACAACTGCAGACGGAGGAATGTTTAAGTGAACGATGTATAACAAAAGAGACATGGCCATGAAAGTTAAAGAAGGGTTTTGGAGCTGTTCCAGACTCCACTAAAGAAATGTGGCAACTGAACATAGTGCTTGGATTGGGAGTTTCTCCTGCTATAAAATATACCTGGGGAGAGAAACTTAAATAAGATCTAGAGGCAACATCATAGTCTTGTGTTAGTATCAACTTCCTTTTGTTAGTTGTAAGCTATGGACTAAAATGCCCTTGCCTTTAGGAGCAAGCTTGAGTATTTAAGAGTAATCATTTGTGGGAATGGATCTCAACTAGTTTTTTTTTAAATATTTATTTTTTTGGCACAAAAATATTTGAATAACTGTACTGTGGAATTTTGCTGGTTTATGGAACAGTGCAGTGAATGCTTAATTTGTGTTGTCTCTTTTTTCAATTCTTTTTACTCTTTTTTTCCTTAATTTCTTACATATTTCTTTCTTCCAATTTTGTATGTATATAGATATATCTGATAATATGAGCAACTAATTTGAAGGCAACGCTATGCATTACAGCAAATACTGTTATTCGTATTATTTTGTTTAGTGAAATTCTGCATCATTTGTAATTTTTCTATTTTAAAACTATGTCATACTATAAAAAAATAAAAAAAAATGAAGTGGTAAAAGTATTTGAATGTCTTGGTAAAGGATATAGGAGAAATCTTTTTATTATTCTTACAACTTTCTGTAAGTCTGAAGTTACAGTGAAATAGGAAGTTAGAGAAATTAAACAAAATAAGTAAAAGTGGACATGCTCCTTTCAGATGCCTCCTTTCCCAGCAGGCTCTTGGTGGTGTTCCCTTGCCCCTGGCTACCCCGTGTAGGTGGGCTAGGAGCCGAAGCTCCTGGTTGCCATCTCTCTTTCTGCCACAGCACATGTTACGCTGTATTGTGACCATCTGTCTGTTTCATCAAACTATGAGCCTGGGTAAGGAAGGCACAAGGATGCTCTGTCATTGTTCACTTTTGTTATTGTGTGAGCCAGATAAGACCTGGCATGGAGAAGAAACACTTTAGAGATTTGCAGAGAGAATAAGCTAGCGGAACTTGGCCTTCTATCCAAGGCTGGATTCTTTTCAGGGACCTGTTATAAATTTTGGGCTTGTTTTTTAGTTCTTATAGCAGGGATGTAGCACAGGTTTGGGACACAGCTCACCTAGACTGAAAGCCAAGGTCTGTCACAGCGTGTGTATGAGGGGCGAGCTCTTCAGTTTATTGCACTATGATTCCTTAGCTTAGGGACCCTGGGAGCTTTATGAAGGCGAAGAAAATATACAATGGGCTCCCTCCGCCACAGCTTTCAGCTTAAGGGAATTTTACTGTCTGCTTACACTGCAGAGTGTGTCTAATGTTAAAAGAAGCATTTTTTTTTTTTTTTTTTTTAATTTCAAGGAAGAGGCTGGAAGGGAAAGCCATGTCAACCATGATTTCATTTGACGTGCAGAAGCAGCATTTTGAGCTGTAGTTGGAGGCTGAGGTGACTGTAAGAGCATTAATGACCAGCAGTGTGTGTGTTTGCATGTGGGAGTGGTTTGCTTTTCAAGGGGTAATAGCGGGTATTTTCTTTTTTATGTATTTGGTACATGGTCTCACTCTGCGGCTTGGACTTGCAGTGTCCTTCTGTTTGCAGCCTCCCCACTACTGGGATTACAGGCATGCACTGCCCCACCTGGTCTCTTTGGCCTGCTCAGCGTGCCCAGGAGTCGGGCCCATGTGCTGGGGAGTGAAACCCGATTCCTCTGCTTGCCTAAGCAGGTGCTTAGTCTGCTGAGCTATCTCTCCAGCTCTGATAGCAGAGGTTTTTCAAAGGCAAAGTTTGTGGATATCCAATGAGCTAATGTTCGAATGTAATGTCATGCAGGTGTAACACCCTGCTTTGTGCTTTCCATATTAATTAATGCTTACAAGAAGGTATGCATTAATGGCACTGCCTCACCAGTTTTCCTTTAATGTTCACTTCCTAGCTGGATATTTTGATGTCTGACAAAGATAACAATGCAATAGAAAAAAATCAATATGCCTTTTATCTTTACTAGAAGCCATAATAACCTATCTAGAAAATTTTCAAAAAATAACCACATAGCTTTAGAGAAGGATTTCACCTACTGATTGTAAGACATGTAAGACCATGTCCAGTTTTCTGATGAGATGCTTCCTTGGTGAGCTGGTGACCTGGGGCTAGGCATGTATTGTCTTTAGTTCAGAAGATAATCTCTGTAATTGGATGTAGGATATCTGGCCCACATGAATAAATGAGAAGAAATAAAGCTCCCTTCACTTGAAAAGTAACTCCTTCCCACATCCTACCAATCAAAGAACAATGTAGGACCATAGATTCTTCTAAATACTTTTATGGGGATTGTGCTTCCTACCGCGTGAGGCTTCCTGTTAACTGGCCCAGTGAAGCATTTTGATTGCTCTTCCTCTAATGCCTACCATAGAAGGTGAAATCGTGCTCTTGTTTAGTGGGAACTGGAGGAAGGGAAGAAGGGCAATTTTAGGTTCAGGGATATTTAGGCAAAGATGTTGGGCAGGAGGCAGCAGGTGCTCAGAGAAGCCGGAAACAGCCTCTTGGTCCTTGGAAGTTGTGGGACAGATGGAGTAAGCTGGGTGCGACTGATAAAGAACCTAAACAGAGGGGCTGAAGGGGCCCACACAGCCATGAAGGACCAAGTAACTACTGGCGCAAATTTTGTTCAGTATACGCCAAATAACAAATATGCTGTAGTTCTGTAACTGTATGCCTACAACGATTAACTGGGTTGTTTTTCTGGAAGAATGAGGTCTCTCTTAAACATCGGTTTGAACACTTATTGAACTAAACAGATTTGTTTCTGGCACCTGTGCCATGCAGAGCGGTGGATATTGACAAGGCCTTACCACGCAGGACTTGGTTTCTAAAAAAAAGTTTGCAAGGCACTTGGCCTAAATTAACTTTCTCTGAGCATTAAGCATAAAAGGAGCTCATTCCAGAGCATCCAACTGAGCACTTTGGGGGCATCAACCAGCCACTGTTAAATGGCTCATTTCTCTGCATGGCATTCAATCTCATAATGCATTCAAAAATTTTAGGGGTAAGTTCTCTAATTCCTAAAAATTCCACAGAAGAGTGTTAGCAGGCCAGAGAGCTTTTGTTCTTCTGAAAATATTATTCTTAGCAGTATGTGTTTATGATGTCTAGTAATTACACGCCCTTGGGGCATGTTACATAATGTCACATCCTGATCGTTTTCACCAGTCCTTTTCTCCACTTTTCCTCTTTCTTCAGGAACTTGGGAACTTCCTAAGTTCCTTCCCCATTTCCACAAAGTATATTTTCCCATTTCGTACCATCTCTCTTTACTTCTTTAAGTTAATTTGAATTAAATAACTTAAGTCATTACATTATTTATATTTTGGGGTTCTCCCATAAGGAAAACCAGGAAACAATTTTCTGTGCCTGATTTATGTTGCTTAGCTCAAGATCTGTCCGTTCAGGAAGCTTTCATTCCTGCCAAAATTAGTCTTGACTTTGGTCCACTGTGCTGGCTCTGTGTCAGGGTCGCAGTCTAATCTGCTCAGGTGGCTCTGCTGGAGCACCCCTCCATGCTTCTAGAACCAATGGCCTTTGCAGTCCAAAACCAAGATTTGAGGAACAGTGAAGGTCAAAGCTCAAAGTCAGGAAGAAGAAAAGCTAGGAGAGGGGTGAGGAGGTCACAGAACCTGACCATGTGGAGGGCCTCGTGAGGACGGAGAGCCTTTGGGGTATGGATAACGGGTCGCAGCAGGGTGCTTCTGTGGGGATCTTTTACGGGTACATTTCTTAGCTATTTGTCATCTGCTCCCAGATTCTCCCCCAACAAATTCTCATGATAACTGAGAGTTTAGAATAAGAATGCTTGTTAGGGGAAAAATAGAAGTTTAAATCGGGTTGAATTCACCTGTGGCTGATTCATGGCGCTGCCTTTCTTCGGGCGTGTATCTGCGCCTCTTTGGATAGCTGCAGTCGTCGTCCTGTATTGCTCATGCTGCCTCTGGTGCTTTGCTGCAGTTGCCTCACCCCAGACCTTCAAAGCTACATGTTACTCCACTCCAGGGTTGTTTTTCTAAAATGCAAATAGCTTGACAGCTCTGCTTAAAAGCTTGCAGTTACATTGCATTGGCTGTGGAATAAATCTCAAAGTTTATAACATGGAGTACCTTCCCATTAAACTTCTTCAGTCCAGTCTTCTGTGGCTTGCCTTTATTCATTTGAGCTTCACATAGTTTATATCTGTGTCTCCAGTGTGTTGTTTAAATTCTATTTTTAAATGAATACAGTGCACGTTGTTGTCTTCATAGTAGTTGTTCAGAGTACAAGATGCAGACACAATAACTTTTCTAAACCCTATTGGTACAAATAGTTCTTCTCACTGAACTCAGAGAGGGACAGGGAGATAGTTCAGTAGAATAAATGCTTGCCTGGCAAGCTCAGAGTCCTGAGTTCAATCCCTGGTACTGCAAAAAACAAACAAACAAACAAACAAACAAACATAACTGAACTAAGAGAAAGTAGTTGTATGCATAGAGCAGTATTTCATAATAGTAGTAGGTTATTGGTAGAACTGGCATTGTTGGCAGCTGTTGACCTCGGCCCTTTACAGCTCAGCATACTAATCTGGCTTTACTTTTTATGTATCTCCAGTTCTTGGTATGCAAACTGCTGTTCTACCTTGTCACACTCTGGAAACCTCATGCTCTCACCTTCTAGCTTTAAGGTGTCAAAACAATTCTATTCATTTGGTGTTCATATCATATACGTATTTAAAATAACCTATTGCAGATGTTTAGGAATTTATATCTTGTACTATATTCTAATTTTCATGAAAATAGATATTTACTCACTTCTCAAAATTGAGGACATGGCACAGAACTGCTTAATAATTGCTCACTAGACAAATCTGATCTTCACTTTCAAATTTTCAGATTTAGTTAGTAGCTCAGTAACTACTACTAAGAGTTCCTGCATCTGTTTCGGAAGAATCACCATGCTGATTTTCATTTTAAATCTTGAGATTTGAAAGTTGGTGACTGACACCCTGATGCCAAGTTACAGAAACAAAACTTCAGGCTCTGGTTTGGACTTTGCTTCCAGGTGATGCACTTTGAAGTTTCCATAGCAACCACATCACCATATTACCTCATTTAGGAATTTTACAAGAATGCCACATAATTGTCATGAGGTCTACGTTTCCTAGATACTGCTGACCATTTGCTAGTCATGGGATATTGTGGTGTAACTTTTACCTTGTTCTCCCATTTGCTTTAACTATTTGTTCTTATCTTCCTGACCTTGATTTTCTTTTAGTGGGTTTAGGGTGACCGACATGGCAGGGGGTATGAGAATGAGTCTTCCTGCAGTTTTTATTGATTTATTTATTTTTGAAATTATCATTGTTTTTGAAGAATACAAAATAGCTATAGAAAAACAAAACCTGGCATGAGAAATGATACAAGATTTCAATAAACAAAGTAAAAGGAATTCAACAGCGGTTGCTGTATTACATGATGCTATCTTCAAATCTGTATGGAGTTGATCACGTTAAAGATATAAATGTGAAAGATTTGCTTAAAGAAAAAAACAAAATGAAACAACACAATAATAAAGAAGTTATAAGAAATTCAAATGAGAAAAAAATCAGAGTAAAACTAAATTTTAAGGGCCGGAAGGAGTGGCTCAGTGGTCTAAAGCGCCTGCTTGGGAAAGCTTGGGCGGCTTCAGAGACCGCGGTTCGATCCCCGGCACCACATGCTGCGCCAGTCCTGCCCTCGGAGCGGGCTGAGCCAGATGAGTGAATAACCAAACAGAGGTTCTGAAACAAGAATGAATGAATGAATGAATAAATAAATAAATAAATAAATAAAATTCTAAAAAACAAAAAACAAAAAACAAAAAAACCTAAATTTTAAGCATTAATCTCTCCTTTCAAAAGACCAGCAGATATCAATGATCCAGTTATTCAAGCTATTTTACATATACATCTAAGTATATTTTTTTCCTTCTTCCATTTGTCCTTTTTCTCATCCCAGGTTTCCTTCACATTGAAGAAATTCTTTCTCTGTCACAGTTTCTGTTTTACCTCAGTTGATTGACGTTTGGGTTGTTTTTATGATTTAGCTATGACAAATTGCACTACTTTAAAAATGGGTACACATATATTGCTGTGGTATGATGATTTCAGAGCTTTTGGAAAACTGCTGAGGAGGGGAATAACTTATTGTAGTGACACAGAGATAAGATTGAAGACCAGCTGGTGTCCCTAGAAATGGTGAGTTATAGACCGAACCCAGGAAGGCCAGCCTTCTGTTGCCTGAGATTCCCAGAAAGCTGGTGCTCAAGGTTGCAGATGGCGGCTCTTCCCATGGATGCCCTGTTCTTTGTTTATCTGCTATGTGACACCAATGGTTGCTTCCTCCCCTGCTTAAAGTATTATTTGTTAGCATTTGCATGAGCTACATGCCTGGAATGTGCTGCATCTATTAAAATAGTGCTGTATACTCATTAGCCTTTTTAAATGCTAAATAAAAAGAAGAGCCTTCTGAGGCTCTGGGCTCACTGAGGAAGGGAAATCTCTGTGAGTCCTCTGAAGCTACATTCATTGGGTCTTCTCGTGGTTTTTTTCAGCACCAGACAAAAATCATACAACAATAACTGGCTTGAATGGGAGCTCTAATTCTACCTTTTAAGGAATCTCCATACTGATTTTCATTATGGTTGTACCAGTCTGCACTCCCACCAACAGTGGGAAAGATTTCCTTTTTCCCCATAGCCATTTCAGAATTTGTTCTTGTTGACTTCTTGGTGATAGGTATTCTTTCTGATACAAGATGGTATCTTAGTATTGTTTTACTTTGCATCTCTTCAATGACCAGTGAGATTGAACATTTTTTCATATATTTATTTGCTGCTTGTAGCTCTTCATTAGTGAAGTGTATATTCATCTCAGTTGCCCATTTTTGGATTGAGTCTTTGAAATTTGGTGGCCTGGTTTTATTTAATTCTTTATATGTTCTAGATAGTTTGTTGTCTGTAGGACAGTGTGCTATAATTGTTTCCACTTTGTGGGTTTTATTTTTATTCTGTTGGTGATTACTTTCGATGTGCAGAAACTTTTTAAAAAGATGAAATCTCAATCATTGATTCTTTGAAGTATTTCCTGTGCAGCTTGATTTTTGTTAATGAACTATTTTCTTACCCCAGTGTCCTTAAGGATTCTACCTACTTTGACCTTCCAGAAGACTTGGGGTTTCAGTTTTAACATTGAAATCTTTTTTTTTTTTTTTTTTTTTTGTGGGACCAGGGTTCGAACTCATGACCTTGCACTTGCCCAGCAGGCACTTGTGCCTCAGAGCTATCTCCCCAGCCCCGAAATCTTTGATCCATTTTGACTGTAGTTTAGTGCATAGAGATAGGCATGGGTCTATTTTAAGTTTTTGATGTATGGAAAGCCAGTATTTCCAGAACCATTTATTAAAGAAGCTATCTTTCTTCCAATGAACATATTGGTCCCTTTGTTAAAAATAAGGTGGCTGGATTTACATCTAGTTGTGTCTACATCTTCTAATCTGTTCCATTGATCCTCAGGTCTGTTTTTTTTTTTTTTTTTTTTTTCTTCACAGTAACATGCTGATTTTATCACAGTAGCTTTGTAGTATAATTTCAAGTCAAGGATTTTGATGCCTCCTGCCTTTCTTCTGTTACCCAGGATTGCTTTTGCTATTCTAGGTCTCTTCTGGTTCCAGATGAATTTCAGAAATGTTTTTTCTAGATCTGGTAGGGATACCAATTGGGTTAATTGGGCTTGCATTGAATCTGTATAACAATTTTAGGATTATGGCCATTTTCACAATGTTGGTTCTTCCCGCCCAGAAGAAAAGATTATCTTTCAATTTTCTGAAATCCTTTTCAATCTTTTTTTTTTCAGAGTACTTTAATTTTTGCTGTATACATCTTTTACTTTCTTTGTGAGATTGATTCCTAAGTATTTCATTTTTTTGAGTGTTATTATGAAAGGTGTGGTTTCCATAATTTCTCTCTCGATGCATTTATTGCTTGTGTATAGAAATACTATTGATTTTTGAGTGTTGGTTTTGTCTCTTGCTATGCTACTAAATATTTTTATTAAATCTACAAGTCTTTTAGTGGAGTTTTGGGGTCTTTTGTGTACAATATTATGGCATCTGAAAATAATGATAATTTCACTTCTTCCTTCCCAATCTTTATTCTATTTCTTTCTCTTGTCTAAATCTCTGGCTAATGTTTCCAGAATTATATTGAACAGGAGTGGAGAAAGTGGCCATTCTTGTCTTGTTCTTGATTTTAAAGGGAAGGCTTTCAATTTTTGTCCTTTAAGTATAATGTTGGCTGGTTGTTGTAGATGGTTTTTGTCACTTTGAATTAAAGACCATCTATTATGATTTTTCTGTGTGTTTTTACCATCAGTGAGTGCTGGATTTTATTAAGAGATTTCTTCTGCATCTATTGAGATAATCATATGAGTTTTGCCTTCAGCTCTGTTGATGTGCCATACTACCCTTATGTTTTCACTTATATTAAACCATCTATACATTCTTGGGATGAATCATACTTGGTCTTGATGATATGGGGTGTTCAGATTGCTGGTATTTTATTGAGGATTTTTGCACTTATGTTCCATAGGGAAATTGGCCTGTAGTTCTCTTTTTTGGTTGGGTCCTTCTCTGGTTTTGGTAGTAGGGTAATACTTTCCTATCTGAATAAGTTTAAGAGAATTGCTCCCCTTTAAATTTCATTATAGAGTTTGAGAAGAGTTGACATTAGGACCTCCATAAATTTCTTGTATAATTCAGATATGAATCCATGAGGACCTGGCTTTTCTTTGTTGGCAGGGTTTTTAAAATTGCATTTTCAAGTTCACTGGCCGATACTGGGTTATTCCACATTTTTATATCTTCTAGATTTAGCCATGGTAGTTCATATGTACATAGGAATCTATTCATTTCTTCCATATTTCCCTTCTGTGAGAGTAAAGATTTTGTAAATAAATATTGATAATCTTTTGACTTTCTATAGGTCTGTAGTGATTTCACCCTTTCATTCCTCATTGTATAAATTTGAATTTTTCTTTCCTTTTTAAAATGAGGTTGGCTAATGATTTATCAATTTTATTTATTCTTTCAAAGAATCAGTTATGTGACTCATTACTTCTTTGTATTGTTGTCTTCATCTCTATTGCATTTAATTCTGATCTGATCTTTATAATTTCCTGCCTTCTGTGGGCTTTGGACTTGACTTTATGTTCTGTTTCCTTGAGTTTGAGATGGAGCATAAGCTTGTTTATTTGGGCTTATTCTGTTTTTTGTTGGTGGAATTTATCAATACAAGTTTCCCTCTTAAGACAGCTTTCATTGCATCCCACAGGTTCTGGTATGTTTTACCTGCATTTTCTTTAGATTGTAAATATTGTTTAATTTCTTCTTGATTTCATCCTTAACCTATTGATTGTTCATAAGTGTATTACTCCTGAACAGCAAAAATAGTGCATTTTTGCCAATAATTTTGTTTTATTGCACTATGATCAGATAATATGCATGTGATCATTTTGGTTCTTGCAGCTCATTATAGTTTTCATGTCGGTTGAAATTTGTCTTATATAGTTGAGTGCTCCTACTTTGGGTCCATATATACCTATCATTGCTCTCTCTCTCTCTCTTTTTTTTTTTTTGTAGTTTTCTCATAACAAGTATGTAGTGACCTTCTCTGTCTCTTTGAATCACATTTGGCTTTAAGTTGACATTGTGAGCAACCAGAATAGCTACCCCTAATTTTTTCCTGGGTTTCTGTTGCATGGAGTATTGTTTTCCATCTTTTAAGATTAATTTCTTTTTGAGTTAAATGTGTTTCCTGTATATAGAATATTGCTGCATTTTGTTTCTTGTTCCACTCTGCCAGTCTGCTTGTTTCAATTGTTTGAGGCCATTTACATTGATAGCTATGACTGATATGCATTGGCTTATCTTTGTCATGCTGTTTTTCTACTTTAAGATGTTTCCTTTTCCCCTTAGCTTAATTGGTTGCTCTGCTTGATAGTTCTCTTTTGTTGTTGGAGTTGTGGTCATCTTTGTCTCTTTCTGAAGTATCTGTCAGTTGTCTTTACAGAGTTTGTTTGGCTGTCACGTCATGGAAGTATCTCGTATGTCCATTAAATTTGATGGATAGTTGTACAGGATACATCAATCTGGGTTGGAAGTTGTTTTCTTTCAGGATTTGAAATATTTCACCCCAAGGTGTTCTTGATTTGATGGTCTGTACTGACAAATCTGCCATGACTCTGAAGGGCTTTCCATTATAGGTGATCCGTTTCTTCTTCTAACAGATTTTAATAGTCTGTTCTTTTGCTCAATTTCTGAGATATTGATTATTATGTGTCCAGGTGATGATTTATTTTGATTATGGATACCTGGAGTGAGTTCTATATGCTTCAGATATTTTTATATCAGATTTTCCCCCCATGCTTGTGAAATTTTCTGTTTCTATTTCTGCAAACAGTCTTTTTATGTCATTAATATTATATTCAGCTATTTGATTCATACCTATTAGTCTTATATTATTTATCTTTGCATCATCTTGCAGCTATCGTATTTTTATTTCCTGATTTTTTGTTACTTTTAAGAGACACTTCCGAGCCAGGCGTGGTGGTGCACGCCAGTAATCCCAGCACTCGGGACGCTGAGGCCAGAGGATCGGTGAGAGTGCGAGACCAGCCTGGGCTACAAAACTGAGCTCAAGGCCAGCCTGAACTGTACAATGAGACCCTGTCTCAAAAAGACAAAAAAAAAAAAAAAAAAAAAAAAAAAAAAAAGAGACACTTCCTTTCATGTTCACTAGCTATGATGCTATCTTCAAGGTCTGAAATTCTATTTTCTGTTGCATTCAAGAGGTTTTGCTGGCTTTTAATAGAATTATTGATGTCCTGGATATCTGTTTGAGTCGTTTCATATGTTCCTGTTGTTTTCTGCATTGTTTCTTTAATGTTTTAATCATTTTCCTATTCCATTCTATTTTTTTATGTGGCTTCCTTAGGTATATTGAGCAATTCTTTCATGAATGTTGTCATGTCTTTTTTTTTTTAACCTGAGAGATTATATTTTATCTGATTTCTTTGATAGCCAGATGAAGTTGTCTCTTTACTTTAGTTACTATTGTCTCAGACATTTCAGGTATATGACTTCCAAGTTCTATGACCTTGTCTTATCTTGTGTGGCCTAGAGCTCTGAGATTGCTTTTTGCTCCTTCCTTTTATTTATTTATTTATTTATTTATTTATTTATTTTTTGTAGTGATGCTAAATATGTGGGATGCAGGTTAGCAAGGCTTTTTTTTTTCTTCTAAATTTCTTAATGTATTGCTTAAACAAGTAACAAATGTTTATTTGATATTTCTTCTACAAATCCATCACTAAAACCATTTTCAATTATGTTTATGCTAAATACTTTAGATAAGGAATGCCTACAATATATCCCTTGTTTTAGATTCAGTTAGAAGTTGATTTTTTTTCAGATAAAATTCCATACTTACCTTTATTGAAAAAGAAAATAGGGTTGGGAGACTATGTGTGTATTAAACTATGGGTTTAATCCTTACCAAGAAAAACATTCTTCAAATAGGTCATGAGACTCACAGCAACCAGAATGCTTAGCTTAGATGCAAGAAATTGAAAGCTGCATTTATATACAATACAAGTAACATGCAAGAAAAAAAACTCAAGAAAAATTTATTTTTATTAATTGTAATTGTTCTGTTCTATTGTTAGATTCCCTTGTTTTGTATATTTTCCTGCTGAACTTCAAATCATTTTAAAAAGTTATAGAGAACAGAAAACAAATAAAAATGGGACATTCCCAATTAAAGATCTTTTGAGTCTATTTTCCCATTCTGCACCAGTAATTGAAAATTCAGTTTCTAAAGTTTGGAATTACTTACTTGGAATTTTAACTGTTAAATTAGAAAAGATTTTGGCTTCTAATCAGTGAATTTCTGAGTTATTTAATATATATATATACACACATATGTATGTAGGTATACATATCTCAAATTATATAGTTAAAGATTCAAGATAAAAGCTATAACAAATTTCCTGTATTTTTATGTGCATAGCACCCTTCCTTTAAGAATTAAAGACCTAGACTTTTATAAAAATGAAATTTTGAGCAAAGCTAAATGGTGTTTTACAAAAATTAGAAAATTTTAAAATTCTTTTGATTAAATAGTTTTTTGTCTAAAAAAAAAAAAAAAAAAAAAAATTAAGGGCCAGCGAAATAGCTCAGCGGGTTGAAGTGCCTGTTTAGGCAGATGTAGCAGCCTGGGTTCAATCCCTTGCTGGCCACGCTGGCCCCGCACCCAGGGTGAGCTGAGATGGCCACTGAGACTGGGCATGGTGCATGTGTGTGCCTGTAATCCCAGCACTTGGGAGGCTGCACACAGGCTGATCACTATGAACCCGATCTACATAGTGAGACCCTATAGACCTTCACTAACAATTAAAAAAAATAGTTTGTCTACCAATTTTAAAATACTCTAAATGCTACTGAGAATAAAAAAGTCAGTTTCTGATGCAAACAGAGGCAGACAAGAAAACTGCATTACCCAGTAAAATGTAAAACTCACAAATAGATTATAAATGGATGAAGTACAGAAGGGCTAAAAGGATATTCATAACAGCTGAAGGAACCCAAAAGATAGCAATAATAAAAGTAATAGATATAGGAGATCTATTTCTAAAATAGACTATTTAAAATACACATGCTTCACATATAAAATATTACCCCAAAATGTAATAACTAATTGCCAATTTGTTAAACTTAGAAAAAGTACTATTTTGTAACTGTTAAAAAAAGGACACTTTTGTTATTTAAGCTAACTTACTTCCAATTTACAAAAATTACAAAATTTGGGGTTCTAAAAATTCTTCTCTATGACTGCTTGGATTTATTTTGCTATGCTATGACAAACAGTATTTTTTGAAATGCCTTGGGCATTTAAATTGATGTTTGTAACATAGATTTATATAAATAACTTTCATATCAATAAGAGGACAACATATACCCTAAATACCCTCCTAGTAGAAACAGTAACCATTAATAATAATGTAGCATGAAACTTATATAATATTTCTCAATTTACATATAGCATGATAATCAACCTAATAGTCTAGTGATATTTAAAATAATATGGTTAGTCACACCCACCAGGTATTACTGAATATACTAATAATTCCATCAATGAATAGCAATTCCATTATCTTGTATTCTTCTCTAAATTACTTGTCTCCAGGTTGGAATAGCCCTATGTGGGATCTGGAGAAGTGGCCTAGAGCCTGTGGTCCTATGCTTTTGGTCCGTTCTTCCCAACCTTTGGTAGGTCTGTAAAGCCTAGAAGGATCTCTACTAACATTATTTTCAACCTTTTCCTTTGTCAATCTTTGCTTTTCTGCCTTTTCCTTTTCCTTTGCCTGTCTGTCTAGAATTTTCAATTCAAGTTTATATAAATCTCTTTCTTGAAACCTGGTTATTTCATCAGCTCCTTTTCAAGCCTCAGAAATTCTTCCTGTTCTTTTTTCTGCTGGGTGTAGCTTTCTAGTAGTACTTTTAATTTATGCTGGCATTGGCGCTCTTTCTGCTGCTTTTTCTCTTTCTCTTCCTCTTCTTTTAACTTAGAAGCATATTTCATTGATAGTTCTATATGTTTCTGTTTTTTCCACGCTTCAATTGCCAACTTCTGTTTCTTTCTTTCCTCTTCTTTTTGCTTTTGATTATCTTCTGGTTTATTATGAAAAAGCACAGGAACATTGTCTGCCTTCTCTTTTAACTTGAAAATTTCCTGCTTCTTATGCTGCTTTTTAGTTTTCCAGTCCTGAATAGACTCTTTTTTCTTTCTATTTTTTCTTTCTTCTAGAGCCAGAAAGTTTTGATACCATTTCTCATGCTGTTGAATTTCATCCTGTGTTCTTCCTGGAAGGTGTTCTAGAACTTCTTTCGTGAATGATGGCTTCCTTTTATGTTTATTTTATATTTACAAAGTTCTGATGGTCATAATTATCCCAGCCCCCTTGTCATCCTCCTGTTTGCTGAAGGAATTTTTCACAATCTACCACGGCTTCTGGAAGAGTATTTGGTGTCATTTTGTCTACAGGAACTTTGCTTGATATTGCTCTGAAAGCTTTCTGTTTCTGAATTACCCAAAGCCCTTGTGTCAATTTTTCTTGATATGGCATTCAATTCATTATTCGTTGTTTTCTCTTCTTTAATGAGCTCATCGTAAACCAATCTTTGCTCTTCTTTAAAAGCGTTAATCGCGTTTTCAAATTCTTCCATCATTTCTCTAAGCTTCTCAGCAACGTCAGGTGTAGGCTTCACATCTTTTAACTGAAGCTGAAGTTCCTTTACATTGTTATGTATTTTTGCTAATTGTTTTTGGATCTTTGCTCTTTCCAATTTCCTGTTGTTAATCAATTTATCTTCCAATTCTTCCAGCATACTGTGCTCAATTCTTAAGTCATTTTTTTGGTTGTAGAAATGACTGTGACTATCTTTTTCTATAATAATAACTTTATTTTTAAAGTTTTCTGCTGTGCGTATGAATTCTGCTTTCTTTGTTCTATTAACTTTCTGCTTCCAGTTTTGAAGATGAAAAGGATGGATTTCACCTGAAGTACTAAAGCGGCTATCACTCTGCGGCGCCGCCGGCGCGGCTGCAGCCCCAGACACTGCTGTGGTCGCAGCCGCCACCACGACCGTCGTCAGGGCTGCTATGTTTCCTCACTAAATCGCTCGGGCCTCCGAGACGGAGCGGGTCCGGGTGTTCGCAAGAGAAGAACGGCCGCGAGGCTCTGCTAAGCGCCCGTGTGATGCGGGGCGCCCGGGGTGGGTGACCCGGCCGAGGCCAGGGGTGGGTGACCCGGCCGAGGCCAGGGGCGGGGCCCCAGCAAGGCTCTTAGGAGAGTGGAAGGGCAGGGTAGGCTCGCCAAAGCTCTTGCTGCGTTGGGTTCAATGTGATTTCTACCTCTTTAAGAAGAGGAGGAAAGCTGCAGTCCAGTAAGGATCTGATGATGTGCGCAGGCTGAAGTTGTACATGGCTCTCCTGATGGTGGATTGGCACAGGGCAGTGCTCAGCAAGGTTCTAGAATCTTGTCATTGGTATTCAGGGTGAGACATGGTGGCCAGTCAGCTTACTCCAGTTGGAAGGCTGGCGGGTGGAGTGGGACTAGCGCTTCTGAGTCTACCTACAATTTAAATGAGTTTAAGTGACTTTTTTTTTTTTTTTTTTCTTGGGAGGGACCAGGGTTCAAACTCACAACCTGGCACTTGCCAAGAAGGCACTTGTGCCACAGAGCTATCTTCCCAGCCCCTAGTAAGTGACTTTTAAAACAGAATTACAAAAGAAAATAGGGCTTCTTGCCACAATAGGGGAACATAAGTTTAGAAAAATGATCAGTGGCTGGTGGAATGATAGGTATGGAAAATGGGTTAGGCTGAGTGATACGAATAGGAAATGTACCTCAGTACAGTTGATAATGTACTTCTCTTCAAAGGGGAATGAAATGTATCAAAGTAACAGAGGTAGGTAAGCATAAATTGCAAAAAATATGAATATTTGGCCAGTAAGGTACTTGGAGCTGTAAGGACTTTACAGGTGGTGAAGAACAAGGAGCTCTGTGGACTTAATAGTCCTTGATAGAGGGCCGGACTTGGGAGCTAGGAGAATTTATGCAGAGAACCAAGATTACGATGTTTTTTTCACTTTGCTTAGACTACTTTTCTGTGGGGGTTGGGAAGTTTTTCTACATGTGCCAATGCTTCAAGGTTGATAGGCAATGAGGTTCATGAATTTTCAATTTATTGGTGCTGTAGCAGCTGCTGCGCTTAGAGTCTCCCAGCTTGATGCCTCAGCTGTGTACAACTTGCTCACTCATTGTGTAGCTCTTTTGAAAAATATTTTATGGAAAATGCTAAGGTATACCGAGTAGAGAGATTTTACTTACACACCCATGATCTCATTTCAAGGAGTATCAAGCTTTTGTAGGTAATGTAAAAGGGTTCCTCTGCACTGCTCTTCCTCTGCCTCTCTTTATCAAGAAGCCCCAGATGTTGACCCCATCTAGCACCCCTGACGTACCATTTCATGGGCCTTTGATTTGGCCTGTGCCCCACCTTCAAAGCTATTTTGGTATGATGCTGTCATCTGTTAACACCCAGCACACCCAGCATCTGTTCTTCCTGGATGCCGGGCAGAATGGCAAGCAAGGTCCTATTTGTTGCCAGTGTACCACAGGCTTGCTTTTAGACAGTGATTCTGTGGGTCAGAGGTCAGAGGGTGACAGAGATTGAGCTAAGTGCAGGATATCTGGATTATTGTATAACAGGGTGAGCCGAATGAGCCGCGAGTACCGAAGGAAGTGATGGTTAGGGACCACTGCTCCCTAAAGTTTTCAGTTTAGAGGGCTTTTCCTACCATAATATGAAAAAATGAAGTGTTCTTCTTCTGTGGAGTTCTGCACTTTTCAGAGATGAGCGACTTTAATTGGTGAGTAGCATTTAGTGCGGGAATGAAGATGTGTGTTAGTTTCAGTAGTTACATGAGGAATAATTTCTTTTGCAGTCCTAAGATTGTAGCGTTTGTTAATAAAACCAGCACAGACATCTCTGTGCTGATGAACTTTTGCCAGTTCAAATCATTTGGGCTTTTTTTTCTGGGTTGTATGGAATGTGGCTGGAGAGGGAGGGAGAGAGAGAGAGAGAGAGAGAGAGAGAGGGAGAGAGAGAGAGAGAGAGAAAGAGAGAGAGACAGAGACAGAGAGACAGAGATAGAACGCCTTTTATTATTATGCTTTTTTATTGAAACATTTTAGTCATAATCACATTTTTTATAAGGAGTTTATACCTGCGTATGAAATAACTTGATTTTTTCCTTATTCCCTTACCCTCCCTTCAACCCCTCTTCCTCTCCTCATTTACAAAAGATTTGTTTCTTTCTTCTCTCACTTTTTCTCTCACCTTTCTTTCTCCTTCAAGAGTGCCTTTAAAAAAATGCCTATTAACCAAATTAAAAAAATGTTTCATGGCTTTGTTACTTTGCTTCATTTACGTAAACCTGCAATTAAAACGTGGCCAGGTAAGTAGGCCTTAACTAAACCAAAACAAAAACCCAGAAAATAAAAATATGAGTTTGACGTAGTACCACACCTTCTTAAGGATCCTGACCTTCACTATTTGTAGTTAGTGGTTTAATGACAACTTAGGTTTACTGACCAGAGCATGCTGGGTGGAGGTTCAGCCCCTGCAGAGGGGAGCAGGGCAGAGGCAGGATGGAATGAAAAGAAAGAAAACCGGGGTCTGGTGGTCCAGCAGATGGGTTTATTTTGGTTTAAGCTTAACTATAGAAAATCTTGGTTCTGTGCGCAAGTTTCTTTAAAGTTTTTTTTTTTAATTTAATTTTTTTTTCTTGTTTCAGAACTTTTGTTTGTTTGTTTATTTTTCTGGCCGGCTCAGCCTGCCCTGAGGGCAGGGCTTGGTGCAGCATGTGGTGCCGGGGATCGAACCACAGTTTCTGCAGCCGCCTAAGCTTTTGTAAGCAGGTGCTTTAGACCACTGAGCCATCCTGCCAGCCCCCCCCCCCCTTTTAAAGTTTTTTTTTAATTTAATTTTCTTGTTTCAGAACTTTTGTTTGTTTATTTATTTAACTGTGCGCATGTTTATCTCAGTTAACTCTTAGCTTTCTCTGGGACCAGAATAGTTTCCCAGGGCCAAGCTGAAAAACAGAAGACGCTGAGTCGGCATTGGGCCCACTGACCAAACTACGGGATAAGGAAGCTGGGCAGGGCATGTTGCCACATTTTACTTCCTTAGCCGATTATCTTCAGCAAGGTCAAGCCTTTTGATCTGAGCTCCAACAGTGCTGGGGGCTGTTTAAGTGGAGCCCAGCCCAGCTATAGCCTGGTGCAGACATTGAATACCTGTTTGTTTGTTTTTTATATAGTAGCAGTGGAAATGCAAACAAGTCAGTACCTAACTCTTTTACCTAGTCACTCAGTAACTCCAGCAAGAATAGCTTTGCCATATATGGGCTCCAAGGGGGGTACTCATTTTTCTTTCATTTTTCCACAGTTGTTAGGGGAAAAAATAAAACTAAGCAAGCATGGAAATTTTTATGCATCAAGTTTGGCAGTGGTATGCATAATTTCTTCTATTGATTAGACTTTCACTTCAAGGTCAGATTTAAATTCAAAGAACTCTACAAGATGTAGTTATATACTTTTTAAAAAATGATTTTCTTTCTTTTTATTTATTTTATTTTAAAGGGAATCAGAATAAAAAAATGAAACAAGAAAAACCATTAAAATGATCAAATTTCAAAGCATGATGATGAGAAATTATTTGTTACATTACATATTGTCATCTTCAAAGTAGTTGCCCAGATTATCAGATATAGTTATGCAAAATTGATCAATTAAACATTAACTGTTTCTTTCAATAAACCAATAGAAATTAGCATTATAACTATCTTAGCTATCATACATATATACATGTATTTTTTTTTTCTGTGCATTTCACACTAGTGAGACAATACAATGTTTACATATATGGGTCTGATTTATTTCATTTATGGGTATAGTCTTCAGTTGCATCCATTTACCTACAAAACACTCCATATTATCCTTTTTTTTATGGCTAACCAGTACTCCATCATATTAAAAAAAAACCCTACAAAAATCTGTTCTTCAGTTGATGGACAACTGGGTGGTCTCCAAGGTTCAGCTGTTACAAATTTGGCTGCTATAAACATGGGTACACATATATCACTGTGATATGATGATTTTAATTCTTCTGGGGAGTCTAGCTGGGTCCAATGCAATTCGACCTCCAATCCAATTTTTTTGAGGAATTTTCACACTGATTTCCATAGTCATTTCACCAGTCTACTTTTCCACAAATATGGAGAAGGGTTCATTTAACCTCCACAGCCCCTCAAGCATTTGTTATCCGTTGATCTTTTTGATTAACAACCATTCTTTCTTGTGGCGAGATGGAATCTCAGTGTTCTTTTAATTATTTGCATGTTGTGAAGGACCAATAGTGCTGAACATTTTTTGTATATTTATTTACCATTTATATTTATTCATCCAAGAAGTGCCTGTTCATCTCAGATGCCCACTTTTGGATTGGTTCCTTGCATTTGGCAGGAGCAGTCTGACTTTTTTTCAATTCTTCATATCTCAGTATAAGTGCTTTATCTGTGAGACAACTTGCTGTAATTTTTCCCATTGTTTGAGTTGTCTTTTCACTTTGCTGGTGATTCTTTTTGTTGTGAAAGAACTTTTTAGTAAATTGAGATCCCATTTTTTCTACTATTTCCCTTGGAGTCTAGGCTTTATTCATGAGGTCTCTACCTACACCTATGTCTACCTACTTACTCTTCCTGTAGTTTAGTGCTTTTATTTTAAAATTTAGATCTCTGATCCATGGTGATAGGCATGGGTCAAACTGTAGTCTTCAGCATGTTGAAAGACAGTTTTTCTAGCACCATTTGTTAAAGAAACCATATTTCTTCCAGTGTTCATGTTCTGGTTTTGTCAAGATATGATGGCTGAGTGTATTTGGGAATGTGTTTGCATTTTTATTCTGTTCCACTCATTCTCAATCATGTTGTTTGTTTGTTTATTTATGTTTTTGTCAACACCATGCTAATTTTATCACAGTAGCTCCAAGTTTGCTCCTTAGGAATTAATTCCTCAATGCTCCTGGTTGGTATCGTTCAGCACCTTCCACAGCTTCTCAGCAAAATCCATGTTCTGCATTGGAGTGTTTCAGCTGAATCTGATGCAGAAAGTGGCAGGAGACAGAATGTATGGAATGTAACTGTTTGGCCCAAGGGAGAAAAAAATTCATGAGTTGTAGTAGCAGCTGCCTGGAAGATAGGAAAATCCAATATAGATTGAAAAATCTGTTGAAAGTCCTCCCATGGCACCATACAGATCCACTTATAGCCCTTAAATTATATCTAGTTCACAAAGCAAAATTGGGGAACAACTTGTAATTTTTTAGAATAAGAGGATACCATGTTATCTTGGTAAATAGAAATCAAAGTTCAGTTGGTCATAGAATCTTGATGCAAAATTACACTACAAGAATTTAGGTAATAACATTGGTGTAAAAACTATAGTCTGTTGTGCCAGAGCTGGTCCTAAGGCTATGCTTGCTATCTGTTGTCTCCTTCATCTACAATCCATTGGAGATTTTCCTCACCCTTTACCAGCACTTTATTGGTATGCTTGCCTCATGAAGTGACTCGCATCATTCACAGGATCATAAGCTCTTTTTTTAGTTCTACTGTTGTTAGGTTGTGATCAGTATAATGTTAGGGTCAAGAAGCGCACTGCATGAAGGAAGACTCCAAGAGACGCTCTCTCATGCAAAAAGCAAGGGGATTTTATTTTCCAAGCGTGCGTGGGGCTCACTGAACACGCAGGAACAGAGAGCCCCGAGCAGGGTGTGAGCAATGTATTTAAGCCCACAGACAAAGGCTGGAGGAGTTTTGCAAGCTCGGTTACAAAAGCAAATGGCATTGGTTAATTCATATGGTTTCTTGTACATTTATCGGTGGGGATACCTATGAGGAAGTTTAGAGTTGAGCTGCAAGGACGTTTCCTAATATGGACAGCAGATGTTCGGTCGGTGCATTCTGCAAATTTTGTTACATCTTTGTAACTAGTGGTCAGGCTTGTCTAAAGGGGAGGATGGGGACTTAGATCAGGCCGCAGTTGGGCTGCTTACAAGAAATAGGACATTCTGACATGGGAAGTTGTTCCCATCCTTGGGCTTATCTGAACTTTTAGCAGGTGCAGCATCAGCATTGGGCACAAGCAAGGGAAGAAGCAAAACTATAAGTAGCATTTTGTAATTTTAACTTTTAAGGGATTCTAGAACTAGTCCTGGAAATTCCTGTACTGGGGCCATGTGGGTTTTGTAAAAATCTCTCTTACAATAATTGACCAACGATAACTATTAGTGGATATGGAAATACTGAGGTTCCTTCACAAATTTCCTGTATTCATAGACATTCCTCCCTGTCTGCATTGTGCAGATACAATCTTGCCTTCTCGGAGTAATTGTCCTAGCTAGTACAGTAACTCCTTTCTTTGACGATGGCCATCACGGTGTTCAAATTACCAAAATGGTAGATATAGATTTTAATTCTGGGAAGTGTTACTATGTTCCTGGCAATAGTACTGCTTCCCTGGGAATTGGGACCAAGACCTCAGCAGAACATAGGATTGTAGGATGGGATATAAATACTAAAGTGATTTATTGAGTATAATAACGGGAAGGGAGAGCTCTATTTCTACCTTGTTATTCTTGGACTTTTGTGTGCAATTACTGGAAACATAGTGGGTACCTTAATCCATTTAGGCTGGCGTAGTGAAATATCATAGTCTAGGTGACTTGTGAGCGACAGAAACTTATTTCTTATAGTCATGGGGGCTGGGCAATCTAAGATGAAGGTGCTGGCAGCTTCAGTGTCTGGTGAAAGCTTTCTTTCTTGTAAATGCAATCTTTGTTCTTTGTCTTCACATGGCAGAAGTGGTGGAGGTCTCACTCAGACCTCTTTTATAAGGACACATTCCATTAATCAGAGCTCCATGTTCATGACCTTGTAGCCACCCCCAACGGTGCCACCACATCCTAGTAACATTGCCTTTGTACTTTTTTTTTTTTTTTCCCCAGTATTGGGGATCAAATTTGGGACCTTGTGCTTTCCAGGCAGGTGCTAACGCCACTGAGCTGTCTCCCATACTTACAACATTACTTTTGAGGTTAGGATTTCAACATTTAAATGTGGGGTGGGGTGGGACAAACATTCAGACCACAGTATTATCAGGCCATGTCAGATGTTGGTTTAGTAAATGTGATAAATCCTGATGTCAGTGCTTAGTCCTCAATTTGTGGTTCCTGAGCTGGAACCTTAGCTGGACATTTCACAGTTCACTCTACTTTGTTTTTTAGATTATTGCTTCTGAATGATGAACTTGTTTATTAGGAAGGCTTGGATGAACTTATGCTTGTATGCCTTAAATCCACAATAAAATAAAAACACCAAGCAGAATGTGTCAATAATTTTGTCA
The DNA here is from genome assembly GCA_004027025.1 of Myocastor coypus. Taxonomy (NCBI): domain Eukaryota; kingdom Metazoa; phylum Chordata; class Mammalia; order Rodentia; family Myocastoridae; genus Myocastor; species Myocastor coypus. Next base: position 33,037 of record PVJA010008542.1, on the reverse strand, counting down.
GCTATGAAATTTATGTGAAGAATCACAAGGAGAAATCACTATTGGCATTAATATTTCTTCTCACTGAACTAAAGGTAGTTGTATACATAGTCCAATATTCCATAATAGCAGTGGGTTATTGGCAGAACTGGCAGTGTTGGAAGCTATTGATTTGAGCCTACCAAGAAGACACTAATATGCATTGTGTTAATGTGGCTGTACTATTAATGTTTTAAAGCTGTCTCAATGTTATTTCTTATTAAAAGTAATACATACAAAATAAAAAATTAAAAAATTAAAAAGAAAAATATCTGTGATTATTTTTAATTTTGTTTACCATAGGGTTTCAGAAAAAAAAATCATAGAGTATTTCATCATTGCATAGAAATAGAACAAGGAATCCAACTGTACCATCTTATCCGAGTGAAATTTAGGCCCATTGTTCTCTTACACAAGAGAAAATGTGACTCACTAGCAGCTTACTGCTTGGTGGAGCTGTGCTTCGGCATTTTTAAAATCCAACCTCACGGTCTCTTGCTGCAGCAATGCGAGTGGGAGCACCAGGAGCTCAGGCTCGGAACGAGAAACTTCAGATTGTTTTAAGAAAATGGCAGACAAACCAGACATGGGGGAAATCACCATCTTCGATAAGGTTGAGCTGAAAAAGACGGAGACGCAGAAGAGCACCCTGCCGACCAAAGAGGCCCTTGAGCAGGAAAAGCGGAGTGAGATTTCCTAAGAGTCCAGAGTATTCCCCGCCCCCTGTCATCTCCGAGACCCCCCCGCACCCCCCTCCGCACCCCCCCAGGTCATGATGTGTGGAGGAAGAGCCACTCGCAAGATGGACACGAGCCATAAGCTGCACTGTGAACCCGGACATTCCACGCCGATGCCACCGGCCCGTGGGCCTCTGAGGGGACCCCTCCACCCAATCGGACTGCCAAATTCTCTGGTTTGCCCTGGGATATTATAGAAAATTATTTGTATGTTGAATGAAAATAAAACACATCTCGGGGCAAAAAACAAAAAAACAAACAACAACAACAACAACAACAACAAAAAAAAAAACAACAACCTCCCTCTATCCTTGTTCCCCCTTGCCCTTCCTAGCCTCTTTTAATTACAATTCTACTCTTCTTTGAGTAGGTATTTTAGCCTTGTACACATGGGTATGAACATGTAGCATAACTTATTCTTATGTATATGGCTTATTTTTCGTAACATAATGTTCTCTAGTTTCCTCTGTTCTGTTGCAAATGAAAACATTCTTTATGGCTGCATAGTATATATACTCACAGATATCACACTTGTTATGGTAGTTCATCTGCTGATGTGCACCTCAGTCTTCTCCATAGCGTGGCTACCATGCTGTATTTAACTTGGTTGCAATGAACATGGAAGTTCAAGTGTGTTTTTGATTTGCTAATTTCACTTCCTTGCTTGGGGTACACACTAAGTACGTGGGAGATCAGGACTTGGAGCCAGGTATGTCTGACTCTAAAGCCCGTGCCGCACGATCGCTTTCCTGAGTACCAAGCACATCCATGGAACTGTCTTGGGTGTGTCTCCCAGAGCAAGTCTCCTGAGTGCTTCGCCTTCAACATTTCTACAACCGAGCTCCTTGTAACCACTTCTGAATTTCTGCCTCCTAGGGTACAATCTATGAGGTAGTAGGTTGCTAGCTTCCCAAGCTGGAGAGCCAAGGGTTGTGCTATGTACCTTCTAAGTCTTACACTACCTTTTTTATTTTAATGAGAGTAAAAAATAATATAAAAAAACATTTGAAATGATACAGAATTTCAAAAAACAAGATGCTATGAATTCAACCATGGCTGTTAAATGATATATTACTGTCTTCAAAGTGGTTGTTCAGATTATTAGATATAAGCAAAAGTATGCAAAACTGTCCAAAACATTAAGCATTAGCTGTTTCTTTCAATCAATAAATCACTAGAAACTAGCAGTACAACTTGCTTAGCTTTCTTTGATATATATCTATATATCTATATATCTATATCTATATCTATATCTATATATCTTTTTCTTCTTTCTTTTATGTTTTCCCTATCCCAGTTGTTCTTTCCCTTTAGCAATACTTGTTACACATTTCAGATTTTATTTACTCTCTCAGGTTCTAGCACTAGTGAGACATGTTTACACATGCAGGTAGATTTATTTCACTTATGAGTATGATCTCTAGTGGCATGTATTTACCTATAAAAGCTACAAGTTTATCTTTTTTATAGCTGAGTAGTACTCCACTGTATAAAAATACCACATCCTTTTTATCCACTCCTCAGTTGATACGCATTTGGGCTGTTTGCAAGATTTAGCTGTGACGAATTTCATTGCTATAAACAGAGGTTCATGTATGTTGCTGTGATGTGATGTTTTCAGTTCTTCTGGAAAAAATAGCTAGAAGGGGAAAAGATGTGTTCAATGGGAACTTTCATTGTAGTTTTTTGAGGAATCTCCACATTGATTTCTATAGTAGTTGTACCAGTCTGCGCTCCCACCAACAGTGGATAAGCGTTCCTTTTCCCCCACAACCCCTCCAGCATTGGTTGTTGGTTGACTTCTTGAGGACAGTCATTCTTTCTGGGGTGAGATGGAATCTCAGTGTTGTTTCAACTCACATTTCTCAAATCTAAGTCTCACATTGTCTTGTGTCTCTATTTTCACTGCTACAATACTAGCACAAGTTGCCATCATTTCTTTTTGAGTTAACTCAATTACCTTCTAATTGAGCTATATAATTGCTTAATGAGGTATAGAATATCATTTTCACCTGGATTCCTTTTAAAGTGAGCTCTGCCTTCAACTGGAAGAATGACTTGGGTAGAGCAGCAGTGGTGCACCTGGGGCCTGTGCACTGCAGCGGCTGTTTGTCAGGGAAAGCTCTGAAAGGTTCACCTATGGGGGACAGCATCCTTCTCCCTGCCCTGCTTCACAATCATGCCAAATCATAGCTAAACTTGTTATGTGACACTGAGACTTCAGGGAAATGGGGAAGTTATCTGTTTATTTTTTTAAAGAGCACATAGGAAATAATTTTGTGCTTAAATGCCCAGTGCAGAGAGAAAGAAAAGATAGAAAGAGTAAAGATAAGGGAGCGGGAAGAGGGGTGAAGAATTAGAAGATGGTAGGAAAGTGGGAGGCATTAAAATTCATAGGATGGAGAAGCAACAAATATGTTAAGAATATTGTAGCTGAGTTGTGATTATTATTTACATTACTATGATGTAAAACCTTCCTTTTCCCTTCTGTAACATTTTTCACAATACTTTAAAACCTTTTTGAGATATCAGCTGTGCAGGAGGAACTGAATGTTGCTCAGCTTTATACCTGGGTTAACATGTTTCGCGGAGGAACCATGAGCCCAAATTGTAGAGGAGACTGTGAGAAATAGGGCTGTGGAAATCTGCAGAAAGTTTAGAGTGAACTTCAGCTTTTTGCTGCTTCATGAAACTGTTGGGGAATCATGATAGTTCCTATGTCTCTGACCAGATGAGGGATCCTCGTCTATGTGATTTACATTTGGTTGTTCACAAAATGACATTTCAAAAGGCATGTGGGTCTAGCATTCTAGCTTTTTCAATCCTGGAAATCAAACTCAGGGCCTCATACTTGTCAGGCAGGTGCTGTGCCACTGAGGGAAATAGCCAGTTCACTAGCATTTTTTTTTTTATTTGCAAAAAAGACAAGGAATTAGAAATTGATGCAGTCTACCAGTCTTTTCCAGATTTCATATTACTTGCATTTTTTTTTTTTTTTTTTTTTATGGTACCAGGAATCAAACTTAGGACTTTGCACTTGCCAGGCAGGTGCTTAAGCCCCTGAGCTATATCGCTGGCAGGGAATTAGACATTGATGTAGAGATGGCATTCCAGTGACCTGGATTTTATTCAAAGTTTTGCCTTTGTTTGGTTTCTAGGGAAATGCTAATGGGGAGTAGTGGACATCTCTTTAATCTCTTGGACCTGGGCAGTAAAATAGGGGTTTAGGTCAAATATTATTTCCTCAAGTGGTCATTTGACAGTGGCTGTGGGAATTTTTGTCTTTCTATCAATTTTGAAAGAATATTAATAGGCAGGTAACCATAACTCAGAATTCATCTGATCTAGTTGAAATTTCTTTTTTTCTTAATTTTCTTTTTTTAAAACTTTATTTATTTATTTACGTGTTGGCTGGCTTAGCCTGCCCTGGGGGGTCTGGCACAGCATATGGTGCCAGGGATTGAACAGCGGTCCCTGCAGTTGCCTAAGCAGGCGCTTTACACCACTGAACTATCTCACCAGCCCCTGATAGACCTTTGAGAAGTACCAATTATAATGTTAAAATTGTCCAGAATTAGATAATCTTATTTATAGTTCTTGTGTAGAAAATTTTTAGTTATTTTAAACAGACTTCTTTACTGCAAAATTTCTAGGTCTTTTATCTTAAGGAATAGTTACCAGTGTTTGGATTTTGAAATCTTTGATTCTTATGGGAATAATTTAATGGAACTTATTGCCAGAAAAAATATTAAATCATTATGATTCGATGAATAACTATGATGTTACTGTCTTAAACCCTGAAAGAGGTGATGGAAAAACACTGTGGTGGATCGAAACTAACTTGATCTCAAGGTGGTTTATGATTTGATTCATAAATGAAGCACAGAGCAGTGAGGATTAACATGGTAGATGTAGAGCTGCAATTCAAAGTCATAAAGTAGTTTTAATATTCTACTATGATACTATATAATTAAGATAAAGATCAGGCAGAATAATTCCAAATCTCATATGCATAGAATAATCTGTAAATATTTCGTAAGTGAAGCCTTGTTTTAGGCTTTGAATGAACTTCTTTATAAATCTCACAGAATATTCATAGAATGGTCCACAGGGATTCTCCTGTTTTCAGCCTCCTAAGTACTGGAATTAAAGGTGTGTGCCACCATGCCCAGTCTCCACTGCCATCCCACTGTGCCCCGCAGGTGGGGCTGGCGCGGAATGCTGGGGATCGCACCCCAGCTGCTGTGCTCTGCCTATGCAGGCACTTTAGTCCACTGAGCTATGAGGGTGGTCCCGGAAAGGATAACTCTGCTTCCAATCTAAATCATAGCTTGATATCATGGTTTAGGTGTTAATTATATTGGTACATTTTAGATATACATAATGATCACATTCATCATGCAGAATTTGTACATGTGATGATACAGCTTGATTCATCTCTCTTCATTCCCCAACTCTCCCTTCAGTCCTTCCTTCTTTCCCCATTTACAAAAGCGTTTCCATTTTTGCCTTCTTTTCTCCCCACTTTCACCTTTTCCTTCTTTCCCCTTCACCTTCAGTGGTCTTCTCCCCATTTGAACACTTTCTTTTTATTTCACAGTACCTAATACACATTTTGGTCCTTATTTACACTTTCATTTTCTCATACCATTAAAGCAATGAAGCACTCATACCCATGCCTGATTTTTTATTATTTTTTAATTTTAATAAGAAATAACAATGAGATTGTTTCAAAACATGTTAGTAGGACAGCCACAGTAATGAATAAAATACATATTGTTGTCTTCATAATAATTGCTCAGAGTACAAGATGCAGACATGCTATCTTTTCTAAACACTATTAGTACAAATCTTTCTTCTAACTGAACTAAGAGAAAGTAGTTGTATGTATAGTCTAATAGTCCATAATAGTAGTGGGTTGCCAGCACAACTGGCAATGTCAGAAGTTGTTGACTTGAGCCTATTACAGTTCAGCATATTAATATAGCTTTACTTCGTGGTTACACTTTTCTGCTGGATGGTTAAGATGAAGTTAATGCAAGACCTATATAATAAAAATGTAACTTTTGTATCTGACAAGGTCAGTCAAATCCCCTCAGGATTTATGCTGAAACCATACAGCATTTTGTAGAACTTTTCTGAGTGTCAGCCAGCTGGATGAAGCACGGCCATTTCACTTAAGAGTATTCAGACTATTTTATTTTTAGTGTTTAGACTTCAAATAGTGATTAAAGGAAGTGATTGGCAGAGTATGTAATTCTAAAAGTGTGTAAGAACTATTGCTTCACTGAAGGTCCTTATTAATGGAGACTGTGATTAGGAAGTTAACTAAAGATTAATTTTCAATTGAATATTTAAGGTTAATACCCAAAGTCAACATTTATTGATGCATAACAATTTGTTCACATATTAAGTCATTTATTCCTTATAATAATCAGATCATATTAGTATTCATCAATTATAAAGAAAAAAATAAGAGCCTAGTGAGGCTGATTAACATAGCAAAGCTTTCATAGCTGTTTAATTTTGGAAGAGAAGTATAAACTCAGGCCTGTACCCTTCTTCACCAGAAAAACTAAATATCATTAGTTATGAGTGAGGGCTAATTATGAGCATAGCTTACTGACTTGGAGTACAGAAAACTCACAGTAGCCTTAAATCAGTAATGATGGGAATATTTACAGCACAGAAATCAGTAAAGTGACAAAGGAGAGCTCCTCTCACCTTGAGATTTGATTGTTAGACTGTTTCTAGCACATGACTGGTTAGAGCCCTTTGGAGAGCTGCTTAAGTACTAGAAGTATTCTCTTAGGGAATTATTGGTATTTATATGTTGCTTTGGCATTTTTATCAGGTGAACATTCCTTCTGTCTTGAATTAGAAGTGCTCCCATATGATAAATCTCAAGACCATTGAGTTGTTGGATCCGCAAGTCTTTTTAAAAAACCACATATTCCATCGGTCACCAGAATTGCCCCAAAGAGATTCCTGAAGCTGAAGTAAGGGACCTGACTCACCTTTCTTGGAGAATAAATTTGTAGTCTTTTCTTATGGAAAATTAATTGCCAGGACTGGTCCTTAAGAGATGCAGTAAAGGTTTTACTAAGTAAACTTACAAAGTATGTACATAAACAAGGAAGGTAGGAGCCCCCAAGGGAGAGCAGTGCTTAATTCCTGGAATAGGGACCATTCATGCTTCTCCTGGAGTAGGGTAGATACCTAGGAAAAGGTGGCCCATCCTCCAGAAGTGTGGTTGCCTGTTCTACAGGTAATGGTCCTTTTTTTTTTTTTTCCTGGACAGGTAATTTGAACACCCTTTGGGTTCTCTCAACCTGTTCTTTTATCTTAGGATCAGGGGTTTTGCTCTTTACTTTTTCAATAGGCCAATGCATGGATGTTCAGCAACCCCAAGGGATCTTGGGTGTGATTGATCTAGGAGGAAAGGGACCTACATTTTTAAGTCAAAGCTGATATGTTACACCTTGAACAACTTTGCTGTGGTCCAAAAGTTGTCATCTTCTTCTTCTTCTTTTTTTTTTTTTGCAGGACTAGGGTTCAAACTCACAGCCTTGCACTTGCCAGGCAGGCACTTGTGCCATGGAGCTATCTCCCTGGCCCCTTCATCTTCTTGAAAGCACACATTTAGATAGGATTTCCTTTCTGCCTTTTATTTTTCTATCCTATCTCTCATGCAGGTACAGTGTTACATTATTTAAAAACTTTTAGAAGGTAAAGTGTCTTGCTACAATGTAGCTCTTGCTTCCTCTTTATTTTCGAAGCCCATTATTTGCCTATTTTTATGATGGTTGCCATAACAGAAAATCATATTTCAGTTATTTCTATATGCATGTTATCTCCCTATTAGACTACAAGTTCCTTGTTAGAATCAATACCAGGTTAGTTCTACAACCTCTCAGTGTTTTTCCAAAGTGCTTGAGTTCAGCATTGATTGACTGAATCTGTTTAAATTTTTTTCTCTGTGTAAAACACTACTTAATGGTTTAGATATAATAGTGAAGAAAACACTGGAAAAATTACTTTATGTAGTTCTATTTTATATTGTTCACTCAGGGAGTCCATCATTTTTCTATTCTCTAATTTTTTATTAATACGTTCTTTAGTAGTAGTAAAGTCTCTCATTATAGTTATCCTCTCTCTGTCTCTAATTCAGAGATTATTTATGCTCTGTTCTCTTCTCTACCTTTCTGTAGTTGTTCCTTTACTTTAGATGCTATTAATTTAGACATGTCTTTTTTAACTTCAGTGGTTATTTCTGCCCTGGTTTCCTCTATAAGTTTCTGCAGTTGTTTTTCCACTTCAGTGTCTATTTTTTCATACATTTCTTTTTTTACTTGATATGTTATTTCTGATCGGAGTTGCTCTATACGTTTTTGCACTTGTCTGTCTACCTCAGAAGTTATTGGTTCAGGGATTTCATCTGCATGATTCTCATTTTCTTTCTTATTTTTTTTTAAAGACTTATTTATTTTTCTTGTTTCAGAACTTTTGTTTATTTTATTTTTATGGCCGGCTCAGCCTGCCCCGAGGGCAGGGTTGGTGCAGCCTGTGGTGCCGGGGATGGAACCGTGGCCCCTGCAGCTGCCTAAGCTTTTCTAAGCAGGCGCTTTAGATCACTGAGCCATCCTGCCAGGCCCCAATTTTCATTTTCTTGTAGGGAAGTGTCTCTTGTATCTGGTACAGGTGGGTTCTGGACCAGAGATTGCATTTTGCTCCTTGTCTGTATCATTCTGTATAGCAGTGACCAGCAGGACTGGGCGGCCTCGCTGCTGGGTAAGCTAAGCTTGTGACGAGCCTGAGGTCTGACTCAGGTGGTGGGCCTCATGCTGGATAGACTATGCTTGCATCTGGCTGAAGATCTGCGTCACATGTTGGGCCTAGCTTCTGGGTCGGCTGCTTTCACAGTGGGCTGGAATAGGTTTAACCTGGTGGGCGGGGTCGGAATACTCACGCGAGTGGGTTGGAGACCTGAGCCCAGCGGACCAGGATGTCTGGTGGGCGTGCCGGAATGTTCAGGCGAGTGGACCCGGATGTCTGGCGGGCTGACGGGACTGTTCAGGCGAGAGGACCCAGATGTCTGGCGGGCGTTCCGGAATGTTTAGGCGAGCCGACCCGGACATCTGGCAGGCCGGCGGGGATGTTCAGGCGAGCGACCAGGACGTCTCTGTAGTTCTATTTTAAAGGTAGGAAGTGTTTATATTTATTGAGGTAGAAAAAGATACAGGCTTTGCAGCACAAGCTTGGGCCAAGCAAAAGTAGCAACATAAATAATGTGCATTGTACAGGACAAGCAGGGGCTGCTGTGAGAGAACACAGTAGCAGGAGAGCTCAACTGTCCTTTCTTTGTCACCCACTCCACAGGTTGATGTCAGGTCTGGGCGGTCCTGCCCGGAACTGTCTCAGCTCTTTGTGCAAGGCTTTGGGAAGTATTCTGCTCATGTGCCCTGGGATTTTGTAATTGACAAGGAACCCTTACAGTAAGTTCCAAACTTACAGACATTTGGGCCGTGAGCTTTCGTGAACACAAATGGGCCTTGGCTTACGAATTCTCATATATGTGACTAAATCATGGCAGAAGCTCATGTGTCTGCTAGATGCTGTCACAGTGGTGCAGCAATGTGCTTGCTGTACAGTGCAATAGTGTACTGTAGTTTAGTGCAGTTGACGACTTACTGTATTTGTGTGTGCTTGTTTTTTTTTTTTTTTTAATGCTTTACATTGTATGTTTGTGTCAAGAGGTGCATAAGACACACTTTACCAGACTTACTAATGAATTCATTAGAATGAAACTCATTTGTAAGTCAGGGACATCCTGTAGTCCCCAGACAGCTTTGTGATGCCCCAGTTTTCTGCCTCATTTCTTCCTGAGAGACACAAATCCCCATAATACTTTATAGGATGCCAAAGGAGTGGGGATTCTGTCTCATACAGCTGCTTCCTCTGAAAGGGGGCAGAGGCTCTAACTACTGGGGATTATGAGCTCTGCTACTACCTTGTGGTGTTGTGGCTCACCAGCTGGGCTGAAGAAAAAAAAATCTGCCAGAAAGCAATAAGAAAATGTTTGATATCTGTAGAACCTTGGTGAATTTGTCAAGAGAGTTACTTCACTATTAGTTTTGGGTCCTAGGGCCAAAACAGGAGAAGGAACTGGTCATATTTCCCCACTTTTTATGGGAAAGAGGGATGTTAGATAAATTGCCAAGAGCCCCAGAGCCATAACCTTAGCAAGACTACCCACACTATGGGCATAATTAAAAACAGTGATCTGAATGTTGGTACTCATTTAAACTGTGATAAATCAGAGTCATTAGTGACTTTACCTACTGTGTTTTCCCCCAGTGAGACCTAACTTGGGCCCACTGGAAACTCATTTGACCCAACAACAAAGCCTGGCATGTGAGGGGAATTTCATCCACTAGATAAGTACAGTGTGGAAAACTGCCACAGAACTCCCTGCAAAGAGACTAGAGACAAGACCCACCCAAATGATCTCCAGGAGCAGAACATCTTGCCAGAGTGGCACATCAGGTTCACCTTCAGGACATGTAGCAGGAAGACATGGAGCTCAGAAGACAGACCCAAGCCACACCCACCTGCATGAGTGTGAACTTGATAGATCCAGATCTGGTGCTAAGGTAAGAACTCTACCAAAGCTCTACACCAAAGATCAGAAGGCAGAGCTATACAAAATGACAAAAGGAGCAAAATGTGCTCTCAGGCTCAGAGCCCACCCAGAACAAATATAGGAGATAATAGCATAGAAGAAATTTGAAATCTCTGAAATAATAGCATCTAAAATAAAGAAACAACTGCATAAAGGTATAGAGGAAATCATACAGAAATAATTTCTGAAGTAAAAAAAAATGATAACTGTAATGAAAGAAGTACTAAGTGCTTCTAAAGAAGACTTTGATGAAAAATAGGGGAAAATAGAAAGATGATGAATCCTTGAATGAGTAATTATAGGAAAGTAATAGAATGTATGAAGCAGATTCAAAGTGCTATACAGCGGAACTTAAAACTTCAATCACAAGCTGGCAAAACGGTTTCAATGAAAGTGAAAATAGACTTTGAGACCTTAAAGACATCATTGCAGCTCATGAAAAGGTAAGAAATGATCTCTTAAAAACAACTGGGTTGTAACAAAAAATAATTCAACATCTGCAAGATGATGCAAAGATGAAAAATGTAAGACTAATAAGCATCCATGAGAAAGAAAATGTCAGCACAAATGATATAAAAAGAATATGGTCAGAAGTAATAGCCCGTACTATTATTGGGCTATTACAAATGATATAAAAAGAATATGGGCAGAAGTAATAGCCCATACAAGTACTTCAAGTCTTGCAAGAAAACAAATTCTAGCCCAGACTGATATACCCTGAAAAACTCTGTTAAGTTCAATGGAGACGTGAAATACTTCCAGGACGAAGAAGAACTAAAGAATTTCATGATGACAAAGCCAACCCTACACTGTTTACTAAAAGACATTCTAGAGAAGGATCAAAATGACCACAACTCAATGAAGGAGAATGGAAAGAACTCGCCAAATAGGGCAACCAGTTAAACACAGGAGAAAAAGAGGTATATAGTAGCACTCTTTCAACTGTTCTTTTGTATACAGTAGCAGAATATGTCCACCAGCATATTCTACAAATGCATTTCTTCTATATCTTATGAGTCATGATTCTGCCTGGGTCTATAGGATGGATATCAAGGAAATAGCAGTAGTTCAGTCCCACAAGTGACACCTGGCCACCAGTAAGCATCATGGACACTGTCCACATCCACAACATACTAGAACTTTGTGTGATATACTATCCCCAAACTGTTAGAAGTGCTAGTCATATATTTACCATTCCAGTATTTATGTTATGTTTTATTCTTAGTAATTCTTTACTACCATGGAATCTTTTTCTTAGTGGATATCTTTGTATATATTAACCTATTCAAATACTATGTGAGTACTCTGAATTGATTACAGATTCATACATATGATACACAATATTCTGGCCTCTAAGTTAGATTCATGATTTCATTTGAATTTTGAGTATTATTTTGAAATATTTAATTTTAATTAATATTTAATTACTTTTTTGAATATTGTTTAATTATATTTTTTGTTTAATAATTCATACTGTATCTCTGACTTACAGTCTACTTATAAGACATAGTGTGATGTTTTCTGTTAGTATTAGGAACTTTAAAAATATATTATATACTACATAATATATACATATGTATGTATAAAATACATATTATATAATTATATAATATATACATATATGTATAAATATATGTTATATAATATATACATATATATGTATACACAAGAGAGTTAGAATAGATATATAACTACTTCGTCTTAGTTCATTGAGAATAAAAGTTTGTACTAATATTATTTAGTCAAGATACCAGGTATGCACCTTGTCCTCTGAATAACTACTATCAAGACAACAATATGCATACTATTAATTATTGTAATCATCCTACTGTTTTTTGAAACTTTTTTATTGCTATTTTATCTTTGTTCACATTAAAATGAATATATATATGTACACATATGCATATATATATATTCATACATATAAATTAAAAAACAAAAATGAAGACAATTAAGACCTAACTAGGGACCAAAAATGCCATCCCCAATCTGGGGGCAGGGCTGGCATGGCATGTGGTGCCATAGATTGAACCTTGGTCCCTGACCTTGCCTAATCTTGCCTAAGCAGATGCTATAGTCCACTGAACTCTCTTGCTGGCCCCTCTAGTGACTAACACAATTGGTTTTTATATCTTCCTGCTGCATCTCTTGAGAAAGCCATCTGTTTTCTAAAATCTCACAGAGTTTCATTTTGATTTCCTCTTGTCCTAAGGTCTTAATATTTCCTGAGGGACTGAGAACAAGCCTGGAGTCTTTAGAGGATGGAAGGTGACTTTTGTATCAGTTTTGAACTCCCAGAGAGACTTCAGGCATGTGTGTCTGGGTCCCTTGCGATGAACGACAGTGACCTGCTTGGGACCCTAGGCTGCCTGTAGGATCAGTAGAATATTCTTCTTACGATTTATTCCATTAGTTAGTAAATTCCTTTCTTTCCAAGTTGCTGCATGTCAGTGCCTGAGTGAGGGCTATGAGCTGAACTTCTCAGCAGGGGTCCTGCAGAAAATTTGGCCTCAATAAGTTGTGAACTGCAACTGTATAACCTGCCTTTCAGTGGCCTTCTTGGACAAAGCTACTTGTATCAGTGTACTGCACCCTCTCAGGGTCTTGGAGGGACAGAGTGCTGTTGTCCCACCTGCTTGCATGGGTCTGTGAATCACCTACAAGACTGATTGACATCTGAGCCTGTTTGCATCAAAACAGCAGGGTTAAGAGTAGTACAAGGCCATGTAGCAACCTCAGGGGTGTCTAGAAAACCTGACTTATGGCTAAAATCCACTTTGGCTTTTGCTGGAATTAGAGAATTGCCTCAATTTTGCTAACAAATCTCTTGCTAGTAAGGGGGTAAGACACTGGAGGGCAGTCAACAACTTACAGGTCACCATTCGACTTTGAAAGTGGTATATCAAGCAGTGGCATATCAAGCTCTGACGAAGGAGCCCCTGAATGGCAGTGTAGTTACAGATCTATAGGAGGGTTTCCTAGACATGGGAAAACAGATCTATAAGGAACTGAATTTGCTTAGCCATGCCTGTGATATCCAGGGTTTCTCGGAGACAGAGTGCTCATGGACTGTGGTGTTACAGTTCATCCTGGCCTCCTTTATTTATTTTTATTTATTTACTTTTTTATGTTATAGCAGGCTGAGCCTGCTCTGGGGGAGGGGCTGGCACAGCATGTGGTGCTGGGGATTGAACTGCGGTCCTTGTGGTTGCCTAAGCTTGCTTAAGGAGATGCTTTAGACCGCTGAGCCATCTCACCAGCCCCATCCTGGCCTCCTTTAGTCCTCTTCATCGGAGTGGGAGGTGATAATGTTGGGTGGCTTAGTGCCTCCTTGGTGGCAGGGGCCATCGATCCTCCAGTGTTGTGACATAGGCCCGTCCACTCCTGACACAGAGCAGGGTCTGTGTGGTGCCTAGGTGTGGTCACGTGCCCCGCGTGCAGTCTTCTCGTGGGCTGTGGTTGGCTCTGGGTTTCCCCTTGGACAACTTGGGTATGGTTAAAGCCTTGCCAGCTGTGACAGCCGTGACTTTCTCTCAGTCCTTTTCCTTTCATCTTCACCTATATCCTGATTACTAAACACAGAAAAGGCTATGTCCAGCAGCTGGTTCATGTGGGCCTAGAATTCCATCTAAAAACACACCAGGGTTTTCTGAAAATACTGGATCTCTCCATGATAGTAGGAAACAGGTATGACAGACTCATATCCCTCCGAGAGACAGGTGGGCATCTGTGGGCAGGAGTGCCAGCTATATCAATTTCCTCTTCTTCCGAGGTTACTCTAAAAACTATAATTTTTGGAATTTTTTTCAGAGATAAAGGGTCACAAAAACCTGAATACAAAGGATTTAGTTCTACTTTCTGTGCTTTGTGGAGAAGTGATTCAACTGAAAAATAGTACAATTTAAACTGCCACTATTCCCCATTGCTCACCATTCCCTAGTCCATACTGGCCATAGTGCAATAATCTATGAGTCATTCCTTTTTTCAGACTGGCAGGGTCAAATCATTCCCATTAATCAAGGATGTAGCCTGGTGGCAAGGTTGGTGGGATGCTGTTCGTGATATTTTCTGTGAGTCATCTTGGGGAGGGGGGAGAGAGAGAGAAAGAGACAGAGAGAGAGAGAGAGAGAGAGAGAGAGAGAGAGAGAGAGAGAGAGAGAGAGAGAGAAAGAGACAGACAGACAGACAGGAGACCTGGTGTGTCTCTGTCAGACTCAAGTAGTTGCTCAGCAGGTATCTCTGCTCAAAACTAGGACGACACCAGTGTCTTTCCTGGAACAGTAGAGACACCTGCCCCAGGCTCTCTTAGCCTTAGGCTTCTCCATACCATGGCTTGCTAATTTCTTAGAGAGAAGGGTGGCGACTTACAGTAGCTGATTTAGAAACTTCCACAAGATCAAGGTGCAGCCCCTCTCCTGGGGATTCTCTTGGTCCCTTGTGGCACTCCTAAGAGACGAGGATGAAGCCCCTCACTGGCAGACTCTTTTAGAAGTAGTAAATTCATAAGAGGTCAATATGGAGACCCTTGAGAAACAGTATCTCATATTTACCCTGATAATAAAACCTTCGGGGCTTTAAGACAACTGGGGTACAAACCTTTTTAAAAAAATCTTAAACAGGGTATGGGGAGATAGCTAAGTGGAATAAGTGCTTGCCTGCCAAGTTCAAAGTCTTGAGTTTGATCCCTGGTATGATCAAACCAAGCCAAACCAAACCAACCAAACAAAACCAAACCAAAAAGCAAAAACAAAAACAAAAAGAAGCAAACAACAAAACAAAATAAAACTTAAGCAGGGCTGTAGCCCAGTAGTACAATGCTTGCCAAGCAATCTGGAAGCCCTGGGTTTGATCCTCATCACCAACTAAACCTGAACTAAATAAGAATTACAGAAAAAGTCCAAAAAATATCTTAAACTGTTCTAAGAACAAGGATGGCCCTGCTGTTGTATACTCAACCCCAGGAGCTGACCTCTACTCGCTGTCTTTCTGTTCTACTGAGACCATCAGGTGTGTGTCTAAATCACCTGACTTTCTGCTAGAAGAAGCAAAGGGGAAATTTAGCCCAGTTCAGAAGAGGGAGGAGCCCCATATGTCCCCTAAAACTGGAGACTTAGCTCTTGTCTATAACAATAAGGTTTCCTGGTGATCATGAATCCAGTTGAAAAACAAAAGTGTCCAAAGTCTGGTGGTTCCATGTGACCAATTTGCATGCCCAGACTCAACTGAAATGGCTAACATGGCTGAATCCACACAGCTGGCCCACGTGATGAACCTAAGGCCTTCCGTGTGACTAACTCACATAGCAAATCAAAACTGCTAACAAATATGGTGCAAAGGTGGACTGAAATGAAACAAGGCCCTGGAAAAGGGACTCACGAAGGATGCCCAGAGATTATGGCTCCCTGGAAGAAAAGCGCAGGTAGTAGTTTGAGCACACAATGGGTAAAATGTTCCTTTACCAGCAGAAAGCTTCCTAAATCCCCCAGGCTAGGGAAGAGAGTGAGAGAAACCTTCTCGGCCATAGAATTTAGAAAGAGAAATGAACAGAGAAAGTACCCCAAAGAACCTTACCTCTTACCTCCTGGCTGGTTGGACCAAACATCTTACTTGGTTCAGGGATGCTGGAATGTCCTTCTAGAGGTGCTGTTTCAGTTACTGTTCTCTCATTGCTGGGCTAAATACTCAATATCCAAAATGAGGAAAAGAAAGGTTTATTTAACTCACAGTTGCTGGAGGTTTCAGTCCATGCTCAGCAGGCTTTAAGGCTGAGGGACACATGGCAGAGAGCAGCAGTTCATCATGGTGGCAGAACAGCAACAATGGCAACAGAGAAAGAGAGAGTCTGTCTCTGTCTCTCTTCTATTGCATTCAGGCTGTCTGCCTCAGGCTATCTGCCTTAGGCCACACCGGTAATCCCAGCAGTACTCAGACTCTTAATCCCAACCTTGGATCACCCATAATCCCAGTGGATCATGAGTTAATCTCAAACTCTAGAAGTCCCTGTGTCTCATGACTGCATGAGGCTTTGGGAGGACAACTAGACACAAACCTTAACAGGTGGTTTCTAGGTGCTTTAGTTCACGAACAAATAACTGGTCAAGAGAAGTTCAAAAGGTAGTGAGGTTTCATATTTATTAAAAGCATGAAAAGAAACAGGACCCTTTTTTTTTTTGATTAGCACATCATTTTAAGTAAAATTACTAGTTTAGATGAAGAGCAGGACTAGAATAGTGTTTATTATCAACCTCTGGATGTCACATTTACATAAAAAGGAACAGGCCAGCAGAAATCCAAAATGGTGCATCTTACATTATTGCACGTGGATGGAATATGCTATGTAGGGTAGCATAACACTCAGGACAGGCCAGAAATACAAGAGACACATTCAGGAGACAAACTTCTTTTTCTTTTCCTGGATTTTTTTTTTTTTGTGGTACCAGAGTTCGAACTCAGGACCTTGCATCTGCCAGGCAAGCACTTATTCTGTTGAGCTATCTTGCTGGCCCCTTTTTTTTTTTTAAGATTCTGAACTCCTCAAAATTATGTAGCACACTGTAAACACTGAACAAACGCTTTACAAAAATGATGGCAGGGTCCTCAACACTCTTAGCTATGCTCATACTCTCTGTTACACCAGCCATGTAAAAGTGCAACATAGAGCTTGACTTCACAGAACAGGACATCGACAGCCTCCCAGGGCCTGTGTTCACGCACAGGAAGGAAGGGAGTGAACGTCTACCCAGATTTTAGGAACCAACACTGTGGCTGTTGTTCCCAAAGGTTATGCACAAAAGAGAACCTTTTGAGCTTTCTTAATTTTGATCATTTACATTGGAACACAGAGAGATTAACAATGAACAGGTATGAATACTAAAATAATTTCTAGGCTGCTGCTAGAACATAAAGTACAATTAAAAAAAAACATTCCGTGCCATATTCATGAAGGTGGCAATAGCCGTACATACAAGAACAAGGCTACAAACTCACAGAAAAGATAACTCTGGCTTCTAAACGAAGTACAAAGCTTGTTTTGTTTTATATCCTTGAGTTATACAAAAAGATGAAAACCTTTGGTCCTAGTCATCAAAGACAGGTGTCCTCCTAAGCCCAGGTGTGGCCGTAAAGTTTGGCCTGAGCCAGTTTTATCTTCAAGTTTTCTTCAAGCTTGTCCATGAACTCAAAAGTATTCAAGTAGTCAGAACGCTGCACATTGGGTAAACCTTTAATGCAAGCAGCTAAATCCTTGGTCATGAAGCCAGCCTCAATGGTCTCAATGCAGACTTCTTCCAAAGCTTTTGCAAAGAAGCCCAGTTCATTGTTGTTATCAAGCTTCGCTCTGTGGGCTAACCCTCTGGACCAGGCAAAAATGGAAGCAATAGGATTGGTGGAGGTCTCTTGTCCTTTCAGGTACATGTGGTAGTGGCGTGTTACAGTTCCATGGGCAGCCTCGGCTTCCACAGTCTTGCCATCTGGACAAATCAACATGCTGGTCATCATGCCAAGGGAGCCATAACCTTGGGCCACAAAATCTGACTGCACGTCACCATCGTAGTTCTTACAGGCCCAGATGAAGCCTCCCTCTGACTTCATGGCTTGGGCCACCATGTCATCGATGAGCTTGTGCTTATACCAGATCTTCTGGGCTTCAAACTTGGATTTGTACTGCTTGTCATATATCTCTTGAAAGATGTCTTTAAAACGTCCATCATATTTCTTCAGAATAGTGTTCTTGGTGCTCAGATACAGAGGCCAACCTTTGGACAAAGCCATTTGGAAGGAACAGTGTGCAAAGTCTTCAATGGATTTATCTTGGTTGTACATCCCCATGGCGACACCACCACCTTCTTCAAAGTCATGGACCAGGTATGTCATCTTCTGGCTTCCATCACTTGGTGTGTAAGTTATTTCGACCTTTCCAGGCCCAGGAGCAACAAAATCAGTTGCTCTAAATTGATCTCCATAGGCATGACAACCTATGATGATTGGTTTTAGCCAACTTGTCACAAAGCGGGGGATATTTTTACAGATGATAGGTTCTCTGAAGATGGTGCCACCCAGAATATTTCGGATGGTGCCATTGGGTGATTTCCACATTTGTTTCAACTTGAACTCCTCCACACTCTTCTCATCAGGGGTGATGGTGGCACACTTTACACCAACGTTGTACTTCTTTATAGCTTCAGCAGCATCTTTGGTGACTTGGTCGTGGGTGGCATCCCGATTCTCTATGCCTAGGTCGTAGCTATGCAGATCCAGTTCCACATAGGGAAAAATGAGTTTTTCTTTAATCAGTTCCCAAATGATTCGTGTCATTTCATCTCCTTGAATCTCTACTACAGAACCGCCACAGATTTTCCCAGACATTTTTGCTGATGATAAACCGGAGGGCTAGGCTGGAGAAGAGCACGGGGCGGACACGATACGCACACGTCCTCACGCACGCATTCTCACGCACGCACACGCACACGCACAGGCACAGTCCCTACCCGGCCAGCATCTGAGCTTTGAACGCTGAACGGTGCAGATCAGTGATGGAAGGGCCAAGAAACAGGATCTGCAGAGACAGTTTGGGCCAAATAAATTTAGGAAAATAAACACAATGTGCAGCATGAGAGCAGGCTGCTTGTGAGAAAACACTAGTGCGTATGGTTTTGCATCACTAAGATTTGCTAGAAATAGGTTACTTAGTGTATCAATCTGTTGAACTCTTAGAGCCATTGATGTTTACTAATCTATATTCAAAGATATAATCAATTTATAATTTCATTTTTCTTCCCGTATGTAAACCTGAAAATTTTACTTTGTGGAGGGAAGGATTAAGATAGACACTGAAGTCGTGCACCTAGTGGTTTGTGTTTGCACACTGAGCTTAAGACTTCTTGGTCTCTTTCCTTCTATCAACTATGACCTTATTAGTAATTTGCAAACCGTTGTTTCTACCCCTCAGGCAAAAGCTTTTTAAATTTTAGATTATAGATTTTATTTTGAGTTTTTAAAAAAAATCTGATGTTTAGATTTTAAGGCTTAAAATAAGGCTTTATTTCTTTAAAAAAATTATTTGGCAAGTATATGTGGAATGTGATTTACAATAGCTACACTTTAGAACCGGTGAATGGGTAGATTCAGTCCTTTTCCCTTGTCAATAATCTATCCATTTGCTACTCCACTATAACCCAATAACCTCAGGGTAACTGGGAATGCGATAAAGTACAAGGTATCAGGACTCCAGTCTGGATCTACTAACTCAGAACCTACATTTGGAAGCCTCCCCAGGAGATTTGTATGTACCTTAATGTTTGGGAAAAGCCAATCAATTGAGCCTTTATCTGAAATTTACCCTGCTGCAAAAATAGCTGAGTCTAATGTATTCCTCAATTCAGACCACAGCTTGGAATTCTGATTTATTTGATGGTGTAATGTTTATTGACTGCCCCATGTTGTGCTGAGAGGTTGCAAGGAAAATGCAGTTCGACCAGCCATTGTTCTGCTATTACTTTGCTCCAATGAAAATGACACAAGGTGCTGCTGTTTTTTAATTTTAGTTTTACTTTTAAAACACACAATCCTTGAAGGCAGACAAAGAATTGGGCAGGAGAGACAATCTGTTAATTAAAAATAGGTGTGAGCAAAGTCCACTGAGGTTAAAGAGAGAATAATAGGTTGCAAACATTTATCACAGTATCCTGGTCAAGGATTCCCAGATACCTGCTTAACAGTGGAAATTCTCTTTGAGATTCATTATTGGACAGAACACTCTGCTCCAGGGGGCTGTGACTCAAAGTTACGAGGAGAGCTGATGAGGGGTTCACGTATACAGAGATGGAAGGAACTGCATGAACTATCTAGGTATTTGGTCTAGGAGTTCATGTTTGGCTGGCTGATTTCTGTGTAGGCAGAGTCTCTGCACAATTGCTTGCATTTTGTACTTCCCCTCCAGATGTTTCAGCATTACGTTTTGTTGTTGAAGCCTGTTGTTCTTAGATGTTTCATGCATTCTTAGTGGAAAGCATTGATTTCATGTCTACATTCAATTCCTTATGAAAACTATAGTCTTGTAAGCCTAACATTTGATCAAGTTTCCCCTTTGTGTTGAACTATTCTATATAATGGATGTAGAAGGCAATCTTAGTGTAACAGTAAGATGTGCTGAAATTTAAGTAAAGATATTGAAGAGTTCCAGAATATGACATTTGTAAATATGCTACTTTGTTATAGGGACTATTGGGAGCTGAAGGTAATTGAGAATCAACAAATACAGGAAGAATTCTTTACTCATTTACCTTATCTAGAAAACAGAGGGACTCTTAATACCAGCGATACAGTTAGCATTGATACGAATCTTCACAAATAAACCTTACTACAATAACCTTTTCTACTCCATTAGTTTTCCTTAGATTTTTTAGTGACATTTAAAAATTCTATAAGTCATCAGAGTACAACTCTCCCTTTCTTTATTGAAATGTTAAGCCCCCAAGTCTACTGTTTTGTGTTTATTCTCTGTGAATTCTCATGGATGTAAAATATCAACAAATTTATATTTCTTTTCTCTCATCAATACATCTTTTGTCAGCTAGATCTGTAGGGCCTCACGCACTGAACTCAAGAACGGTTAGGGTGAGTGTTTTCCTTCCCAACAATTGAGCTCTTATCAACACTTCCTTTAAAAATTGTAGTAGAGGGGCCCAGCGGATGGCTCAGTGGTCTAAAGCGCCTGCTTGGGAAAGCTTGGGCGGCTTCAGGGACCGCGGTTCGATCCCCAGCACCGCATGCTGCACCAGCCCTGCCTTTGGGGTGGGCTGAGCCGGCCATAAAGATGAGTGAATAAACAAATAAAGGTTCTGAAACAAGAAAAAAAAAAAATAAATAAAATAAAAAAAATTAAAAAAAATTGTAGTAGATAATTTTGTAAAAGAAAAGGGGAAGAAGGAAGAAAGTAAAGACAACCAATGTAGATATGAAGCATGAGAAAAATCTGAAGCATCAATACAAATGGAATGAGAAGTTTTAGGCATTAGGTACTTAGTCATCTGTTTCATATGACCATTCCTCAAACTGTTGTAACGGGAGGCATGCTGTAAGGAGAGATGGCTGTTGTCACACTCAAAGTCTGCGGTGTGGTGAGCTGGTGGTTGGATCAATAGCAACTCAGCTCCATCAGCTCATGAACCTAAATGAGAATTGCCGCTGCTAATCAGGTATCTGGAAATCCTTGAACAGGGCCCTGTGATAAATGATTGCTGTCTGTTGTTTTCTTTTTAACCTCAGTGGACTTTGTGCACTTGTATTTTTAATTAACTTAGTTAAGGACACTTAAAATGCCTAGATCTTTTCAAAATTCCCCATAAGGAGGTTATTCCTGGGAGAGACAACAGGACAAATGTCATTCCTTTTTTTGGTAGAGATACAACTGATAGATTTTAGCTTTTCTCTAAAAAATATCCAAGAAAGGCTTGTTTTCACATTTCCCATAGTCCTTAGTGCTTTGTTTCACAGAATAGAAGCATTATAAAATTAAAGGAAAAGATTATATAATTTTT
Organism: Myocastor coypus; assembly: GCA_004027025.1. Taxonomy (NCBI): domain Eukaryota; kingdom Metazoa; phylum Chordata; class Mammalia; order Rodentia; family Myocastoridae; genus Myocastor; species Myocastor coypus. The sequence continues at coordinate 11,063 of PVJA010008542.1, read as the reverse complement.
TATAGGGCATTAAACAAAGGTCAAAGCTTTGGAAAATCACAAACTTCAGTGCAAAAGGAGTTATCTTTTGCTGTTTTGAAAGTTAATTAGCAAGGGAAAATTTTTTAGAAAAAAACATTGTATTAAACTGAGCATATGGAGTTAATAGTATTCCTTTAAATACATTAAAAGACTTAAGGTTACAGGTTATGAGCACTTACTTTTACATTTTTGTTGTTCATATTAAGATCTGAAATTTAAAAACAAATTTGTGGTTTTGTTTTAACAACAGTAAGAAAAGCCTACTATCTTCTTTTTTTTTTTTTTTTTGTGGTACTGGGGTTTGAACTCATGACCTTGCACTTGCCAGGCAGGCACTTATGCCACAGAGCTATCTCCCTGGCTCCTACTATCTTATTTTGGTTAAGTGATTTTATAAAGCTAGGATTGATGTGACAGTTAAGACCTTATACCTGCATTTTATACTTGTAGTTGGTGTCCCTTATATTTAGTAAGTGAATGACGCTGTGATAAGCATAAGACAGCCTTAGATGGCTATTTTGTCTCTCTGACTTCTCTGGCAAATTAGCAAATATTGTGCATCTTAGGTTGCCTGAGAGGGGAATGAGCATTGTATTAAATTTTTTTCTGGGTATGGAGTCCAATCTCTTACTTTTGGAGACCTTCCTATGTTTTTGGTGCGGTGATAACATAGCCAGAGATCACCGTACGGATGGGGAACTAGGCGGAATCCTGGGTCCTTACATGGTGCTCACCAGGAACATGATTTGTGTTTTCTTTCTGCAACAAACAGGGCCTTAAAGGCATTTTGCAATGTATGGTGATGCTTTACTAGAGCCTATAGATACTCAGTAGCTAAATAAAAGCAGAACGAAGTTTGACTTTCATTTTGTAAGTTTTGTTAGCATAAGTTTTGGGTTAAATTTCCTTCTAGCTGTCCATATAGATATGTTAATTCCTTAGAAAGTGTTTGTCTAGAAGTTGGCAAAACGAGCTTGATTATCCCTGAATTTATATATGCTTATCCCATTCAAGACTAGGGACAGCAGGATGGAGGCATTCCAGGGACATTCAAGTGAACCCAGAAAGTCTCTAGTTATTGTCCCGTACTCGCCTGAAAATGAGAGCACCCCTCAGCCAAGAGTATCCCAGGGCTGTGCCACCAGGACTGAGAAAATGATCACACAGACTGCAGCCCACTGGTTAATACTTAAAAGCTAGTCCCTCTAATTTTTAGGAGGGCCAGTCTGCACCCTGGTGTAGTATGCCCCTCCAGCTACCTAACTTGAAGTACTTTCCTACCTTCCCTCTTAACTTTCCAATGAAAGCTTTCTTTAAAACCCTGCACATTTGTGGGGCCTGGCAGGATGGCTCAGTGGTCTAAAGCGCCTGCTTAGGAAAGCTTGGGTGGCTGCAGGAACCATGGTTCAATCCCCGGCACCACATGCTACGCCAGCCCTGCCCTCAGGGCAGGCTGAGCCGGCCATAAAAATAAATAAACAAACAAACAAAAGTTCTGAAACAAGAAAAAAAAAATAAAATTAAAAAAACACCCTGTATATTTGTGCTTTAGCTTTAATTTCTATGATTACTAAACATAAATTCTCATGAAAGCATCTTCATTTTCTGAAGCATGAGCGAACCTGTTTCTCTCTTTTGATTACATACTTGTTACTTTCACTTTCAACAATGTCTAGCATTTCCTAACCTCCATTTTTGTTATTTATTGCAACAAAATAAGGCACTCGGAAATATATTTATGTAAAATAAGAAAGAGGTCAGATAGGGCTCAGTGAATGTGGCCTGTCTCTTGTACAACCTCTGAATTCTCTCTAAGGAGAATCAAATGGTCGTGCAATAGTTTAAGTGAAGGGGGCTACAAGTAGGGCAATTCTAAACTTACTGAACTGAGCTGAACTGAACTGTGGGCTAGGATGGTCCCAAGGCTGGGTTCTCCTGGACTTTGGGAGGAGGATATATACATGGCTTCTGCACACACACTGGGCTTCTCAGGGGTGACTGGATTCAGAATGGAAGAGCCCAAGAGCAGGGGCAACAGTAGAGTGTGCGTGCTAAGGCAGCTGGCTTTGTGACTTAGGTTTGGACATGACAGGAAGTCACTTAGGTTCTATTCATTGATTAATGCAAACACAGCCTTGCCGGTAGCCAAGGGGAGATGTACTACATACTATCTCTTAATGGGATCATTATTGAAGAATTCATGATCCTATTTAAAAAAAAAATACCACAACTCCCGATTTATATGTTTTCTTTTTTCCTAAAAAGTTTTCCTTAAATATCTTACAAATAAACAGAAGCTATTTAGTACTTTACAGGGGAAAACCAGAGATGAGTTTTGTATTATTTCTCACAATATTACCCACTCGCCCATCTACACACAGAAGGTTATAGTAATTGCTAGGGGCATTTCACACAAGTTATTTTTCTTCAGATGTATTTTGGAGTCAGTCAGGCTATTGTAGTAGTATTCTTGTCTGATGTAGTCATCATTAAGTACAGTTCTATTAACTGTTCATTTGTGCTGCAAAACACACCTAAGTATAGGGAATTGCTTTTGAACTAAGCCATTGTTTCATGAATATTAGAACAGGAATCAATACCTATTGACTGACTCTGTGTAGATGAATGTGATAGCATTGCCCTTAGCAAAATATGGTTTATTTCTCCAAAACAATATGTGAGGCTTAGGGCAAAAATAAGAACCACTTAAGTTTTCAAGATATTGAACTCTAGGCTCATAGCTAACAAGTTCATTTCTTCAAATGTCTGAAGCTCTTGAACAGATGCTACACTTGCTGAAGTACTTACGTCTCAGTGGATAGCACTGGGCCAATGGGCCGAGAATGATAATGACTATAGGTAACTGGTGACACTTTTAATGAACATATATTATCTCTATTGATTCTCAAAACAAGTGTGTCAAACAGATATCATCATCCCAAATTTACAAGTATCAAGAAATTGTCTGAAGCATGCCCAAGGTCATCACCTTGCATGGTACAATGGAGATTTCACCCTTTTAGATATTATTGCTTCTGGAAAATCACAGCTGAGGCTGCTCGGCCAAATTAAAAGTACTTCTTCCCCGCCTTCATAAGTCCTTGAAATCTACCCATATCCACCATGTTGTGTTATAATTATCTTCTGTGTTTGTTTCCCTCACTTGATATTTGACTAGAAAGAATTTGCTTTATGTACCTTCATTCACTAAGGATTTGATCTGAAGCAACCAATGAATGCCTGCAGAATGTATGAGCAAATAAAGGGCCTTCAACTCAAAAGTTTTTTTTTTTTTTTTTTGTTACAATCCATGGTGTATTTCAAAAAAGAATAGGGTGAAAAGAAGCTGCTTCTTTTGTGGCTAGGATAAGGTAGCCACAGACACAAAGGCCTGTGAATGTTCTGTGACATTGTTTTAGCTCATTTTGCTGGAATAGAAATAGCCAGAAGGTCTGTGTATTTCAGTGTAATACTTAATGGGAAAATATTAGAAGTTGAGGTGAAAAAAAATTAATGAGGTGGGTGTCAGATCATATAGAAGCTTATGAAACTCTGAGTGACCTAATTAAGCTTAGGAGCCAAGGCCTAGAGCAGTGGTGCAAGCCTGCAATCCCAGCCCTGGGAGGCTGAGGCAGGAGGCTTGCTTGTTGTAGGTACCAGATGCGCCTAGGCTACAAAGTGAGCTCAAGGCCAGCTTAAATTGCATAGTGTGACCCTGTCTTAAAAAAGACAAAAAAGCAAAACAAACCAAAACAACCCTTTCCCCCTAATCTTAGGAGACAAAGTGATTTAAAAAAAAAAAAAAAACTTATGATAAGAATAGGTATAAGATTAGCAAGATTCGAAATGGAAAAATCTATCATGATTAGTTTATTAAAGTGATAATGTAAGAAGCTATTATTTCTTGACAAAAGTGAGGGGTTATTGGATTTTCTTTCTTTCTTTCTTTCTTTCTTTCTTTCTTTCTTTCTTTCTTTCTTTCTTTCCTTTCTCTCTCTTTGCTTCTTTCTCTTTCTTTCTTTCTTTCTTTCTTTCTTTCTTTCTTTCTTTCTTTCTTTCTTTCTTCCTTTCTTTCTTTCTTTGAGATAGGGTCTCTTTATGCAATTCAGCCTGGCCTTGAGCTTACTTTGTAACCCAGACTGGTCTTGAACTCACAATGATCCTCTTGCCTTGGCTTCTCAAGTGATGGGATGACAGGTGGACACCACCACACCCAACAATATTTTGGTTTTATCCTGAAGGTAGAGCCAACAAGAGCCTTATGCACTCACAAGTTGCATTTTAGAAGAGGATCGGACCAGTATGGTACTGGTGCTACAGCTGACTTGCTCTGAGAAGGTGGGGCCTGAGCAGGAGGTACAGTTCTCTTCAGGTGTGAGCAGGCTGACACCATCTCCCTTCCTGGCTCCTTTTTCTCCCTTTCTCCTGGCTATCATCAGATGAGTGGTTTTTCTCCCTCTAGGTCCTTGCACCAGGTCTACCTGCTTTAGAATGGGCCAACTATTTTGGAATATGTTAGGTACAAACCTATGTAATCAACCAGACCAGGAATTCTGACGTGGGTAGAAGATTTATTGGGGGCAGCAAGCAGGCTGGCTCTCTAGCAGACCAAGACAGCAATGAACAACACAGAGCACAGAGCTTTTAAGGAGTGGGGAGGGGACTGTGGGCTGGAACAGCCAAGGGAGCGCTAATCTTGGCAAGGCTACCAAAGGAGAATTTCTGTGGTTGCTTGCTCAGGTCAAAGTGAAGTGGACTTGTTCTGTGGTTTTGGGCTTGGCTCTATGTAGGGACAAGGCAGAGAGAGTTTGGAAGCAGGGTGCCCGGGAAACTTTGAGTCCTGACCTATGAGAATAGACTAAAGATGTGAGTTAGAATAAATCTGTCCTTTTGGTTGCAGGTGTCAGGTGTTCTGTCCCAGGGATGAGAAAAATAATTAAGGTATATTTTGACATGAGAAGTGAGGTTGTTACTATGACTACCTAATCATGTGGTTTAGAACTCTCTGGAAGTGCTTCAGGAGAGAGTTTGAAAAGGCCTAGAGATACCAGATAGAGAAGTCTTGGTATGCTACAAGCCAGGCTTAGAGCTAAGAAGAGAAGAATGCTGATAGAAATTCAGCTGGTACTGGCTGGGCATGGTGGTTCACAACTGTAATCCCAGCCCTCAGATCTGATGAGGATTGGAGGATCATTGTGAGTTCAAGACCAGCCTGGACTACAAAGGTACAAAGTGAGCCCAGGGCCAGCCTGAACCACATAGTGAGAATCTGTCTCAAAAAGACCAAAGCAAAACAAAACAAAACAACATGTTCTGTAGAAATCTGATTGGTAAAAATTCAGGTGCCAGGAAATTTCAGCTGGGAGCAAAGATTCCACTAGTGTGTGTTATAGCATAGCAGAAAATTGGTCTATATTTTGCTCATGTCCTAGAACTTTGTGGACAACTAAGATTAAGGATGATGTATTAATTAATCTAGTGGGGGCAATTATGTTTTTCCTTTTTCGGATTTTATTTTGAAGTTTTAAAATTACAATGACGGAATTTCTCCCGGCACTAGTAACACTTGTTTAAAAAAGGCAGGGGTGGGGGTGGCCCAAGTGCGTGATTTTTTATATTAAAATTAAAAGACAGACAACTGTACAGGTTTTTTCTCCCAGCTCCCGATGTAAAACCTAAGTAGTAGCCCTGGGTATGCATATATAAAAATACACACACATGCACATAGATCTAGCTCTATAACTACATAGCAAATTCAAAATCAACTGCAGCATGTCTTACTGTCCACTCCCTGCCCCTCCCCCTCCCCTCTATGTCTACTTAAAAAAAAAAAAAAAGACTCAGAAGTAAAAAGAGGTCGGGAGGTTTTTAAGCAGCTGGTGGTGGGATTGGAACCCTACCAGACCAAGCAAAGCCACGTCTTTAGAGAAGGAACTAAACATAGAAAAAAAAAAAAGTCTCCAAAGACAATAATAATCCATCAAATTGTGTGGAAAAACCCAAGTTTCAACAGGGCACACTGAGGCACTTGGCTGACTGACTCTGACTCCCCATCCTTCCCTCAAAATTTCTGTTCCCCGCAGAGCTAGTTTGGTGAGATGAGCTTTAGGAGGCTTAGATTCAATAGCCTCCAACATCACAAGCTTCACTGGTGGCACACTGCAATTGCAAAACCTTTGACTGTGTATGTATCTGCTTCCTCTTAGTCCAAAGAGAAGTATATTCTTTCCCTTTTTTTTTTCTTTCTTTCTTTTTTCTATGCAACATCAATAGGGAGGTGGGCCATGCCCACACACTGCACTCTATAGAATGATTGTGAGGACAATATGCAATATGTCAACTTTCAAAGAAAAGAAGGGGGAAAAGAAAAAAAAAAAGTAATGTGGATTTAGAAAGGTTAATGTTTAATTGTTTGATCAATCTTATATACCTATATGTATTAATCTAAACTGATCTGATGATGAAAATATGTAGTATAACCCGTTTTAAATTTAAACAATAAAAAAAAATTTCTGTTCCCATTAAGAGACTTCCCTGAAGCCACAGAAGTCCCCTCTCCATGGCTGGTTCTAGCTGACTGGGAGAAGTTAGTTTCTCCAAGCAGCTATTACTTGTCCCTCTCCTCTTCCCTAAGACAATAGGGAGGCCAAAGGGGCATGTAGACCTCGGAGAGAAGGACTTGGCCTTGGGATCCCCTGCTGCTCCCCTCCCTCACACAAAAATTGGGAAAATTCTCATAGCGGTGGCCAACTTTAAACCTTAAAGATGCTCCTACACACCTTTACCATTAACTTCCCAGCTCCCTCTCCTCTAAGAGAACAAAATGCTGAGCCTGTTCTCTCCTTCCCCATCTACCCTCAGAGCAACCCCCCCTAACACAACACACCCCACCCAAACCCGAACCCCATAAGATTAATAGCGAATCGACAAAACAAAATGTAAGTACATCCTCATTGTTACAGAGATGAGATTTGTTGCTGTGGTCCTTGCACAACTGGTGAAGGAAAAGCAATTATTCCACAATTTCCGAAGAATCCAAAGTCTGTCTCTTATAAAGTCAGAACAAATGGGGCAAAGGGTTGCAAAGAACCAAGGAAGAAAGGAAAAAAGTATTTACAGAGAATGAGAGAGAGAAGTGTCTGTAAGTAAAGGCTTCCTTGTCTCTTCTTCTTGCCGGCCCTCTTGGCGCTGGACTTGGCTTTGGGCTTCACTGGTTTGGCCTTCTTGGGCTTGAATGCCTTGATTGGCTTGGCCTTGACAACCTTGGGATTTTTGGCTTTCTTGGGTGTGGCAGCTGGCTTTTTCTTGGCCTTCTTGACCGGGGTGGCTTTAGGTTTCTTGCTTGGAGCTTTGGAGGCAGCCTTCTTGGTCTTGGCTGCCTTCTTTGGCATAGCCACCTTCTTGACCTCCTTCTTGGTCTTCTTGAAGGCCACTGCCCTCTTGGGCTTGTCACTCTTCGCCAGCCGGAAGGACCCAGAGGCACCCACCCCTTTTGTTTGCTTGAAGACACTAGTAGTCACCAGGCACTTGATGGACAACGTGATCTGAGAGTTGGCGTGAACCCACCTTGTAGTGGCTCTTGTTGCACTTATGGATGGACTGGTGCAAGGAGCCGGCACAGTTCTTCTCAGCCTTGATAGTAGCCACGATCATGTCTGAATACTTGGGGTGGTCTGTGGACTTCTTAGAGGCCTTGGTCCGCTTGGGCTTGGCCGCACAGGTGGACGTGGAATTCTTAGTCATGGTGGCTTGCCTGGTCCCGAGGCTGAAGGTGCCTTCCCAAGGGCCAGCCCTTGGAGGGATCTGCTCTTGGCCCCTCAGCTACCAGCCCTGTCTGGGCTCAGGCCATCTGGGATACTGGCGAGGGAGGTGCCGCTGCTGCTTGGCCCCAGCGCGGGTTGTGGGAGGGCTCCCTGGGCCGGCTCTGCGTGGCCCGGCCCTGCTGGGCCTGCTGCTTGGTCTCACCGCTTCAATCCTGCTCTGCCTCCACCTCCTCCGCCTCCCCTTTCCCAGCTCCACATCTAGTGGGGGAAATTTTGAAGCAGCTCAGGGTCCAGGTTGTAGCATGGATACTACTTGCTTCTTTTAGGAGATCCACTGTGGTGAGCAGAATCAAGAAGAGATGTTAAATAATTTAAAAGTTTGCTGGTATCCAGAAAGGAAATGCCTATAGGAATATGCCCCAGGACATTTTTCAGTTGAAAAGATTAACATTATAAATAAACCAAGGGTGTCCTGGACTCGGTTTCATTTCAACTCAGGGAGAGAACTGTGCTCTACTCGGAGTCCTTCTCCCTGCACTTGACCTAGAAAACTTACAGGAAGCTATGAGCTTGGGCTATCACAGAACACATTTCTCTTGTTTTCTGTCTTTGAAAGATCACTGAAAGACACATGATGCACTACAAAGAAAACCATCGTTTTATATACTTTATCTTCTTGCTGTTGTTCTTTCTGAAAGGAGGATATGTCTGGTCCCTTGCAAGTCTTCTTGGTCAACTGAAGTCCAAGTAAGTTCATTACAGTTCAGCTCTGTTGTTGGGAGAAGAGCTTAACATTGTATAGATCATTTTCCTAGGTTATCTAAAAGAAGGCAGAGAGGCCCGGCGGGATGGCTCAGTGGTCTAAAGCACCTGCTTGGGAAAGCTTGGGCGGCTTCAGGGACCGCGGTTAGATCCTCAGCACCACATGCTGTGCCAGCCCTGCCCTCAGGGCCGGCTGGGCCGGCCATAAGAATGAATGAATGGACAAACAAGGGTTCTGAAACAGGAGTAAAAATAATAAATAAAATAAAAAATTAAAAAAAAAAGTTAAAAAAAATAAAAGAAGGCAGGGAAGAGTGTAGAGATCCATAAATGTAGGGATCCATAAATATAGGGATCCCTCAATCTTACTGTGAACTGTTCAACTCTGGTGAGACACGACGGTAGGAATGAGAAAAATAGACAAGATGAAAAGTGGGCTAGGTGGTCGACAGTCTGCCTGATGGGCAAGACTAACTGAATGCACACAGAAGCAATACTCTAGTTATACCTCTACAAAGTTTGCATCCAATGACACAAGGCTACCCACCAACCAATAGCTGGCCTGAAATAGACAGGATGTTTTTCTCAACCGGATGTTTTTCTCATCACTGGAGTAGCTTTCTGCTCCAGGCAGGGAGGTCCAGTCCCACCTACACACACTTGGTCCAAGTCCTGGCTTCCTGTGGCTCCCAACAGAAGAGAACTTGGCAAAGATCATTGTGGGCCTGGGAGTTCTTACGAAGTGAATGTCAGTGTGAAAACATCTGCCATTGTGAGAGTTTGATATTAGCCATGCAATCCCTACATTGTTAGGCCAGCCTGACAGGACTTTCACTTATTTATTGGTTTATTTTTGAGAAAGTGTCTTGCTATGGAGTTTAGGCTAGCCTTGAATTTCTAGGTAATCCAGGCAGCCTTAAACTCATGGAAATCCTCCTGCCTCAGTCTCTCAAGTGATTATAGGCATGTGCCACCATTGTGGCAAAACATCTATTTTTAGTTGTTTAATCATTTTAACAATATTATGGTATCAAGTGAGGTTATGTGTCTCAAGATGCTCATACATTTTTTAGTTGCTCATCATAAATCTAGAATAGGCAACTTTAATTTTTCTTATGTTTATTTCATTAGTTCTACAGACAAAGGGAAGTTCTGTTGCAAATTTACATGATGTATTTCTAATCAGTCTTTCTGTTGGAATAAAGTATCCTTTTCCTTTTTCTTTTTCTTTTAGACAGAATGTCACCATGTAATTCAGTCTCTTTTGAAGTCACTGTGTAGTCCAGGGTGGCCTCAAACTCACAGCAATCCTCCTGCCTCATCCTCCTTAGGACTAGGATTATAAATTTGCACTAATATGCCTGGTTCTGCGTTCCCTTTCTTATATGTCTTACATTACTATTAAGAAATGAAATTAAAATACAGATCTGATCAATTATGAAAAAATAAGGGCTGCTATATTTTCTTTGTAGCCCTCAGTACTGCAGAAAAAGAGCTGAGACCTTGCTACATTGACAAAACTAGAAACCTATGCTGCTCATGACTAGGAGTGTTTTTTCACTCTTCTCGCAGTTCCTCAAAGACTGGGTGCTCTGTAGTTTGAAAACAAGAGTTGAGATCTGGTCTTCCATCTGTGATACAAAAAGCTACCTGGTTTACTCTTTCCTTAGCAGAGTAGGAGAAACAAAATGGACACTAGGAGACTGAATTGAGTATGTGAACGCAATGTTATACATGCACTGAAAAGTAAGTTATAAGGAAAAGAGAGGTAAGATTGGTTTTCCAGGGGCTGGGGATATAGCTCAGTGTATAAGTTCCTGTCTGGCAAGCAGAAGGTCCTGAGTTCAATCCCCAGTACAGCAAAAAATAAAATAAAATAAAAAAGATTGGTTTTCCAGCCCATGCTTGTATATACTTCGTGGCCAGATAGAACTTGGGCCAAGCAGGTTGCCATACAGGAACATAATTAACATGGTAGCTATGTGCAGTGGTGTGAACTCCCACTCAGCAGTTTTAGTTACCTCACAGGATGCATAGTTTTGCATGAAACCAGATATCTTATTTGAATCTACAGGCATAGGGCCAGTGAGATAGCTCAGCAGACTAAGTGCCTGCCTAGTCAAGCAGAGGAACTGAGGTTCGATCCCTGGCACCAGATGCTGTGCCCGCCCAGCCCCCAGGCATGCTGAGCTGGCCATCAAGTCTGGAAGTACCTGTAATTCCAGTGCCAAAGAAGCTGAAAACAGGAGGATCATTATGAGTCTGATCTGCTTAGAGAGACCCTGTGCAAAAAAGAAAAAGTCTACTGGTATAGTAGCCAGTGGTGCTATTAGAGGCACCATTCCAAAAATGGCCCATAGAAGTATCCCAACACAAAGGTGGTCAGATCTACAAAACTTCTACTAAATTTTCTTTTTTTTTATAGTACTCAAAAACTTTATTTAGATACTATCCCCAAGTGAAGAGGTATTTTCAGTAATGCACTGTCACCCTGGACAAATTTACTATAGAGACAAT